>JBBBDQ010000484.1:5142500-5167500 GCA_037127315.1 Ascarosepion bandense
AGATCTTCGCAACCTAAGCATAAGAATGGTATCCTTTCTTTTAAGTGGAAGAAGCACTTACCCCTTTTTGGTATATCGGAATTTCGTACATAGCTACTCTTATGATTTACGATTGTTACCGGATTTTTTTTTTCTGTTATTAGTGCGGATAACTGAAGTCGTTGAATACTTTATCGGTTTAGCCTAGAATATACAAACAACATCCCATGAATATAGGAAAGCCCTACTCTTTTCCCAACAAAAGTTTCCGACCTATCGTAATCTAAAAATGTGTATAAAAAGTCCACAAATCCAAAGAAATAGGTAACAAAAACACAAAATTCATAATCCTACCCTCCAACATTTTATTAACGAAATGTAAAAAAAAAAAGAAAAACTACTTATTGCCAGCACTAAGATCTTTACCACTACCTCTAAGACAAACAGATCTTTACCACTACCTCTAAGACAAACAGATCTTTACTACTACCTCTAAGACAAACAGATCTTTACCACTACCTCTAAGACAAACAGATCTTTACCACTACCTCCAAGACAAACAGTTAGAAAGAAAAATAGATTCAACACCATATCAGATGATATAAATTCTCGCCATCTAAGAAAACTACGCAAGTGAATTTTTTACAAATCTAAAAGCACGCATCTACGAACATAAGAGAGACCTCTGTTTTGACAACTCTTAAATCACGCTCATGATAAACAAACAAAACAGGTTATAATTTTGATTTAATAAATGCCACCCAAATTAGAATAGAACAGTTTATTACGGAGCAATTACATACAGGAAGTCTTGATATGTATTTTGTCATAAACATAGAAACACACATCACACACACCACACACACGTTTTTAAATCACCGACTTATATAAAATCCATACATAAAGAATCTAAGATCTGCTTACTTACGACCACAACCGGTGTAACTTAATTTTTTTCACTCTCACACAAAACATGCCCCCAATCAACATACGATCAAGTACTACACATAGATGAAAATATCCACTAAATACTGAATCTCGCAGATACCAAGTAGAATTGTGCTACACATACACACACATGAACGCTACTTGACAGGAAAACTGCAAGGAATATTGTTTAACCAATGAAAAGAACAGAAAAATAAAAATACCAGAATTTTATTTTCTCCTACATATTCTATTTTCTGATTAAGCTTAAATTAAAGCGAAACCTAGTAAATTTATAAACAGTTACATCGTATCATAACTTTCTGTTAGATTGTAACCCATTATATATATATATATATATATATATATATATATAGATATAGTCTGTTAAACACAGACTCAACTTTGAAGTGGCATAAATGCTTGAAACTCTGTGAGAATCGAATTCTTAACATTGGTAATCTTAAAGCAAAAATAAATTTCTCCTCTTTGTTCAACAGTAAAGAGATCTAATATATAGATACCTCAGACTCTCTCTCGCTTTCGTTTTCACACACACACACACACACAAACACACACACACGCACACACACACACACATATATATATATATAAGTTTAAATTTAATAATTCTGTAAGATTTAATCTATATTTTTAATTCATATATATATATATGTGTGTCTGTGAATGCTCATTGCGACTGACAACTGAAGAAAGGAAGCCACAAACCTGACTGCCTAGCAAATATAAGTGTGTGCGTATGTGTGTGTGTGCGTATATATATATATGCATGTATGGTTGGGTCTTAAAGGCTCCGTGCCTTTATGGCACGGACTCACTCGGACAGACACACGCTCCTCTGCCATTCTGAAGATGGGATTTTCATCTCGAAATATTATTATTCAAAACCTAACCATACACCTAATACAAACAATGCTTCAAGCAAATTACAAAACTTTACTATATATATATATATATATATATATATATATATATATATATATATATATATCAGTAAACCTCCTACGAAGATGTGGTTACAAATCGTATTGAAGCGTAAAATTGGTTATTAACATAGTGTTAATTCTTATTTCCACATTGCTTACATCTACGCGATCAACGCTCCCACCCACATATCAAACACTTTCTTGTTTAAATATATGAGATTTTTGGCAATATATATATATATATATATATATATATATATATTGACTAAAATAGCAGGGCTAGCGCGTATGTAAATATAAGAGTGGATATTGAGATCGAGATAGACTGGCGACAGTCTGTTTCATGGTTAAAGTCATTCTTCAGTCTATATATATATATATATATATATATATATATATATATAGCTAATGATTCGTACTTAGACACCGCACTGTCTTATATTCGGCATTATTTTTTTCTTCAATCTTTTCAAATGAAATGTGCGACTGTTTGGCATGAAACACCAATCCTTTCAGTAAACCTTATAGATTTCACTCTATGATGTTCGGCTAGACAAACTAGCAGCCTGACGGCGAGAAACAATGTTCTGTGGTGTTCATTCATCGATTGATTTTGTAGATATTATAGCTTCAAGTTGAGGCGAACGAACACCACCCATAATATATTAGCAAAACGCAGCTACACTAGCAAACGTTATGTGTATAGGTTTTTATTTTAGGCCCCGCCTATCGACTTATACTGTCTTTTACTCCATTGCAGTAGAGTATCGTACAGAATAGTTTTACTCAAATTCCGATGTTTTTCTCTCCTTCTGCTTCTGCTCTCTTCTTTTTGCCTTTTTGGCATATCTATAACTCCTGTTTCATTTTGTTGATTTTCATCGTATGTATACATACATGTAATAAAATAACTTTGTGGGATTATGAGTTTATTTTACTGATGTTATAATAAAGTAGTAAGACGGAGTTAGGCAGAAATCAGAATTTAAATGACAAGAACGCTTTCTTTTTAATAATATAACTGTATGCGACAAATGTTTAAATATAGTCTAGAGTTGAAGCTAAAATCTAAGCATAATCTGGTAGTTAATTAAAAAAAAGAAATAAAACTGTGCAATAAATAAGGACTTTAAAACACAGAATAAAATATATAAGATAAATCTTAATACTAACCTATTAATAATTTTAAACATCTTAAATTGTCGATTACTTTGCATATCTCAGAAGTGTAACGAAAAACTGCCCTGCTACTTTCTACATTTTCTTCATAACTTAAAAATGACAAAAGAAGATCCATCTTCACAAAGCGAGTATCTAAAAAAAGGACCTTCTGCTGGGCTTCGAACTAAATCTAAATTCCCCTGTGTACTCACATCTCTTGGCACACACCGTAAAAAATGCATTTAGCTTGCTAGTTATAAAACAGGTGCCGTGTCTCTTGCTAATTCTTAATATAAGAGGATGAAAAAGTAAACCCTAAAACGGATTCTCGTCATCAGAACTAATCGTATGGGAATGATATCGTTTTCTACAGCCTGTAAAAAATATAGCCTCGCTAATTTAAAGGATAAACGAAACAAATTCTCTTCTCTCGTAATAACGTAAAACAAAGGAAGACTATGTAGCATAAGCTTTGGGCTGAGCTTCTAACCAAAAAATTGATGGGTGTTTTTAATCGGAAAGTACAACGAGTATATTTGGTACAAACGTATGGCAAACTTAACCCTTACAGATTGACGGTGTTTTGCGGAGAGCAAGGAATACTGGCCCGACCGTATGTCCAACTTACAACCTTCCTGTGCGTGTGTAGCTGACGTCACTTCCGCCTACCCAAGCCGATTACTGTGGAGGGCCGTGGAAGGAGCCCACTAACACAACAACGTTAAGCTCGCACGGCGATGCCGCCTGGATACGGAACTAACGCAAGGATATTCTCCCATGTAAGTTGAAACCAAGTATTTCTCCCTTCCTTCACACACATATATGCATACACGCATGCACACATATACACGCACATAAATATATACACAAATATACATACATGCATACTTATATATATATATATATATATATATATATATATATATATATGCAGAACTACACTTCTTCCTGTGAAAATGAACACTTACACTCCACGAATATATATATATATATATATATATATATTGGTTTGTCATATTTTCAAGCCTCAAAACGAGATAGTTAACAAATTTTATTGTAGGTGCAGGTTTCTACTAAAATAAAACGTCTTCATGATCCAACACCTTTTTAGCTACAGAGTTGACACAAAAGTCCAGAAAAGAAAGTTTAAATAACACTGGGACAGAACTCTAACCAGGACACTCTCGGCTAGGTCGGAACAATTCTGACCAAACCGGGTCAAGAGTCCCATCCAAACCGGGGCGTATGGCAAGCCTATGCATGTGTACATATATTATGCTTATATTTACATGCACACACATTAACACACCAATCACACACGCACATGTATATATATATATATATATATATATATATATATATATATATATGTACACGCACGCGTTCAAAAGTCACATACACATACCAACACATTGCTTAAAAGATATTTGCTGTACAGATATGTATGTAAATATATGCATGTATTTGTATAATATATATATATATATATTCGTATTTATAGATAGAATTATATAGATATATACAAATCTACATATATATATACATATATATATATATAAATATATATATATATATATTTATATATATATATATTAATACGAATAATGTTTGTTTAATTACGTGCATTTAATCATATACAAATTTATTCAAACTGACAGATTCTCACAAAAGCACATATGAATATATCTCTATAAGACCTCTTGCAAATAAACCTTCATATTTACTAGGTTCTATATGCTCACATTGATTAGTTAATGCTGCAAGGTTTGAACGTGTTCTGGTTATAAACATACGCAAATGAGTGATAAAAGTATCTTGTAATCGTACCTTGTAATTCATTTACACTCATGCATCAGCTTAATTTATTTATATTTGCTGCCTTAAATAATCATCCACATTACAGTTATCTATGCTTCTGTTGTCGACATTGTAACTGCCACGATTAATGAAGTTACTTTCTTTAGTTATGCTAGTCATAATAATTATAATCAAATACAGACTGCCTTGGTCCCAATCGTTAGCCTTTGCGTGACATCGTGTTTATTAAATATCAGAAGCTTTTTCTTCTGTTGATTGGTTTAATTTCTTCTTCGTGTTTAAACAAGTAGATAAATGAATGAGAACGGCTGTAACGGTTACGTTTGTTTAGCTTTTAGCTTTTAGCTTTTGTCCATTCATAATGTGTGAACGAAGATCGACAAAAGAAATGAGTAGAAATGATGATGATGATGAAGAAGAAGATACGAACTATCCAGATTATTGTACTTCTGCTTCCATAGCTGAGCAGACAAGTACGTAATGAACAAGAGCATTTTGATAAAAACGAAACTGAACAACAACAACAAACAACTAATAACATTCATTAAGAATGAAGGTAAATACAACACAAATATAGACTAAGCAAAATATACGGAATAAGAAAATAAAAAATAAGAGCATTGAGAGAATTTTAACTGAATATAAAATGAGTTACAGGAATGAGTAGTGAATTATGGGTTTAATACCGAATAAGCAAAGTTATTTCACAGTTTATGTACAATTAAAGTGCCATTAATTGAAGGAAAGAATAATGCTAAATAAAATACATAAAGAAAAAAAACGGCTGTAATAATGAATTAAAAAAAAATGAAAAGATATGAAAAGAAACGATAACGTTAAATAAAAGAACCTAACGAATGAAACTGTTTCATAATAAATTCAAACTCCTTAAAACCTTATCTCTCATATATATATATATATATATATATATATATATATATATATATATATGCAAAAGAGATATTTAATATGTCTGGCAAAGACTGCCGCAAGCCAGCAATTACGGAGTACCGAGTGACAATCGAATTTACAACATTAATAAATTGGTTTTTGAGACGAAATCACAAGCCGTCACACTACGGTAGGTTTACAGTATATCAATATATTCTGATACATGTATAAACAGATGAGTAAGTCTGTGGCACTGGGCGAAGGAAAGTATCCATACAAAGTACAATTTTTTTTTAAATCCTCTCACGTTGACGAATTTATCTGGTACCAGCATGAGGAGGGTACGTTAATAATTTCTCTAATCATCCTCATCTTAATCCATCCTGTTGTGTATTTACTTATATATGATTAATAAATATGAAACACAATAAATAGGTCTGCTATTGTAACCACAGACTCCCCATCCGTACTCCCCATTTACCACTCCCCATCATCATCTTCATTTGTCCACCTCAGAAATATTTTTCTTACTATTTACCTCAATCTTTTGACATTTGACGAAATACAACACAGAAGATTATTAATTTGGTTTTAAAGAAAAGTCTTATAAAAATGTATTTGCAGTAAAAACAAAATAAAAGAACAAAATGAAAGAAAAAGAAAAAATCGTTAATCCTATTTCAGTTCAACAGTTTAAAGTTTCTTTCTTTCTTTCTTTCTTTCTTTCTTTAGTGATTTATTCGATATAATTTCTATTGGGATAAATCTCTTTCAGGATTAGAACATATGACTGTAGGAAATCGATCATTAAATAACATTGAAGATAAAAACATTTTCAAACACGCATGCTCAGCTGAGATTTCTTTTGTAGGTGGGAGGGATTTAGGATTGAAAAATATGTATTTAAATAGATAAAATTTTTCCTTAATATATTTAATATTCACTTTTACTTTCAAGCAAGAAAAAACGAATATTTCGTTGTAGCTAATTTATCTGACTTAAAGCGTATCAATTAAAATTGAAATTAGTCCACCTTTACATTACTTAAATGAATTTGAATACTTTTTAAAGAAAGTATATATTTATCTACGCCTATCATGTATATATATTCTCGTGTAATAACTGCCGATAACATTCCTTAAAATTTAATTCCACATATTTCTTGTGCAAAAACATACAAATGGTTATATTTCTTACAATGAACCTAATGTATTATATCACTGTCAAAACTACAATGCTTACTGTAATCGTTAAAAATACACTAGACTAGAAAGTAATGAAAAGTTCACAGTCAAACTAAGAAGGGATAACATAAATTTTCCGATGTTTGGTCTAATTTCTGGAACTGCATTAAGCCGAGACATTTCTTGTTTGCTTTTTTATTATTTAAACGTTCGTTTACATATTATCTTATTTCGCTAAAATATTTTAAATTGCACTTTCATTGAATATTTATTGTAAATGTTATTTTCGGTCAAATTATTTACAGCATGATTTTATAAATTTCTACTTGCAAATCGATTTCTATCGAAATGATCTAATTTCAGTTATAACAAAGACAAGGTTTTGTAATTAACATATTTTATTTGTTTCATAAAGTTTACAGAATATTATCATTGGAAACTAAATAGCTGAGAGGTAATAGATCAAACTTTTTATATATACTAATTTTACATATATATTTCCCCCTCCCATATAACACCCAAGAACTAGTCAAGGTAGAGGGTAACTGTTAAAATGGTAATTATGATGAATAAGGTGTATGAATGAAGGAAATAGGCTGGGAATAAAGGGAAGATTATGTAACGTAGGGAAGATAAATAATGACGAAAAATTACACATGAGGATTTTATAGTTTTTATAGAATTTAAGTCAACAAGTAGACATATACTGTTACCCAGCTTTTGACTGATAGAATTGCAGAAATTATAACTGTTCTTGTATACATAATTTAACAATCAATTTGGTCAATCGTAGTGCATTATGACAGTACATATTAAGATCTAATTTCCCTGTGTATTAAACGTGAAAATATATCTAGATGCTAAAAGGATATATTTTCTAATTGCACATGCATATGTACACAAAGAAACTCTTGGATTTCAACATGGAATTTATACATTTATATACGTGTCTGGACTTAACGCATAAAATTTATCAACGTGAAAATCTTCAAGATGCAAAATAAAAAGAATTAGCAATGGATTAATATTGTAAATAAGGAATTTTATTCGGAGTGTGCCAAATTTTACAACAGGAAAACTACAAAATCACTTCACGACCACGCAATGTGACAAATCAAAGCTTCAAATTCAAGATCATTGCAAAGATGCAGTGACTGAACAGTGTTCTTGGGAATTCACTGAATTTCTTTGATTCTTGGCAATAAATGAAGCCAATGGAAATATCGAAACTGAAAAAGAACTACCAAGTAACGAGGAAGTTTACAGACTATTTTTTAATACAATATTTTACTCATTTACACACAAACACAGTGCCACACGTTCAAATATATATGTGAGAATAACGAACAAATAGGCATTCTGCCAGATTTTAATTACTATTTGATAGATAGATAGAGAAACAGATAGATAGATAGATGGATAGATGTCGAACAGCCGCGCACACACAGACACAGCCACATACACAGACATATATAGAGAGCGAGAGAGTGAGAGAGATAATGAACTGATGTTTCACAGATATATATATATATATATATATATATATATATATATATATGTAGACGCACATACATATGTATGTATGTATGAATGAATGTATGGATGTATGTGTGTGGACATTGAAGTCAACACTTAGAGGCAACAGTCTGTTTCATTCTAAATGCACTCGCCATGGTCTGACGATTGCGTTTAGCGGGAATCACACTGTTGTCTCTGGTTTTTGACTTCAATGTCCACTTCTATATTTACATGCTCTCTATCTCTGATATTCAGTACCTGAACCCATGAATATAGCACCTCTTAAAACTATATTTTATCATACATACATATATATATACATATATATAGAGAGAGAGAGAAAGAGAGAGAGAGAGAGAGAGAGAGAGAGAAAGAAAGCTAGCAAGAAAGAGATTGATAGGGTTTTAATTCTGAAGTAATGTTTTCCTATTTTATTAGGTTCATCGACAAAAGAAGGTGCAGATGTTGGTTTTGTAGCAGTAGGAATTTAGCGTTTCGGCGAATAAACCATAATTTGTGTCTCGTTATAGATAACAGTTGTGTGGCAGTTTGGCTAAATGGTGTTTGACATGAAAGTCTATTCGAAGCAGAGGCGTGTTACTGAACTCCTGTATACAGCCGTTAACAATCATCGACGTTCACTGAACATTTACGAAGACCAAACAGTGGATGTGAACACGGCTTGGTGGTATTTAATTCGTTTTGGGAGGGAAAGTGCGTGTGTGTGTGTGTGTGTGTGTGGAAAGTCAGGCTCATGTGCGCAGCCTGCAGGTTCTAGTTAATCACAGGTGAAACAGCAAGACTAATGCTGGTGTGTGTGTGTGTGTGTGTGTGTGTGTGTGTGTGTGTGTGTGTGTGTAAAAATGTGTCTTGTATCTGTACGGTGTTTTTATGTGATGCCTGTGTATTTGTTGTAATTTCAGAGGGTACCAATAAGAGATTATTACTTTCGGATTGTTCCTTGTATCAAGAGTTAGAGATAAAATTTGTTTCAGTTGGAATGAGGCTAATTTAGGAGACTATTATATAGATTGCAATGCGGAGATTTTCCCGGTAAAGAGAGTATGCATGTTTTGTAATTGATCTCAATTGGAGTAGATAGACTAAACTATCGCCCGGTTCACACTCCACCCACGTCTATTGAACAGGTGAAGAGGCTCATCCCTTGTTTCCTGCTTAGGATGTGGTTTCCGGTTTTCCAATCTTTTCATTCCTTTTCATCTTTTTTTCAATTGGAGTAGAGAGACTAAACTATCGCCCGGTTCACACTCCACCCATGTCTATTGAACAGGTGAAGAGGCTCATCCCTTGTTTCCTGTTTAGGATGTGGTTTTCCGGTTTTCTCTTCTCCAATCTTGTCATTCTTACGTAGCCCCCTGCACATCAGTGGCGTTACCGCCTTGCTCGGGGTGATATGATTAAAAAAAAATATTCGATATACTAGATTTGAACTTTGAATAAAATGCAAATATATTTCGATTTTATTTTTTTATTATTGTCATTATATTATTTTTAGTGGATAAAATGAATATAATAATTTACCATTGCCGTAACGTTTCGTCTCTGTGTTTTTTTCTATAAATAATACATCCCTAGTAATTGTTCTGAGAAGCTTTTTGCTATAGTATTTTTTTATTTAAGCGCAGTATTGGGGATCCGAGTTCGAATTTCAATTGAATTCGTTGCATTCACTTACGCGCAAATGCCGTTGGGAAATGTATTAATTCGTCTCTTCCCTCTAGCTATGGATTAAATAGCAGGGCAGATTATGTTCTGTAGCCTTGATTGGCAACCAGTCTACCACAGAAAGTAATGGCAACCTACTACAGGGAAATCTTCTGTCCAGTCAATCATGTCTCTTTCAAGACATGATCATGTATGGCACTTTACAATTGACCTGGCAAGATGTAGCCGTAAATTCTATGCTAACTGTTCTCTCTTTCGTAATTCTCGTTTGTGAAACTCTTTTCCGTATTCATGATTTCCACCCACCTTTAATCTGCAAAAAGTGTATGTATATCTGTACACTCACGTATGTATACACTCACACATACACATAGATACATGCACTCGTTTTTTAAACGAAACTGAAATGAACCTCTCTGGATATATATTTTTTTAAATGATGAAAGTGATGTCTTTAATATTAAAACTGATGCAAATGATAAAAATCTTTCAAGAGTAAAAATCATGATAATTGATGTTAATTATAAAAAGCAATGTAATTAAAATATTTCAATAATAAATTGAAGTTTTAAAGAATTAGAGACAGATAGCTGAAAATGTTAATCTCCTGCTATTGATTGAATGACAGTTGCTATACAATATTGTCCAAAGTCTATGAGATTCTGCAGTCATTTGGTTAGTATATCAGGTTGTCCTTAACTGAATAGTTTTTATTTCAAATCTGCTTGCGATTATACTTTTTTCTCTCCATTCATTATTACTGTTTCAATTCCTAGTTCTTCCACACCAAGGAATCTCTTGTAGCTTTACTGACTTGTATGGGATGAAACCGATTAAAAATATATAAATAACGAATATGCTGTATTCCCTTCCTTATTCTTGTTTCCCTGATAGCTATAAACTCCAAAGTTTAAATGCAACGTCAAGTGTCATATTTTATCTGCTTGATTTCCATCCTTCTTCCCACTTTACACTTTGCTCTCACGCAGCTTTCTTTACACCAATGTACTCGTCTTTTTCTTACTCATTCTTAGACACCTACTGCGACCTGTTCTCCTCTCTTTTCACTCTCCTATTAAGTAACCCCCTGTGCACCAGAGACAGTACTGCTTTGCTTGGGGTGAGACTATTATATAAAAAAAAATCATTTGCACTCCTGTAGTCTGTTACTTACTCCAGTATAAGGTATATAAAATGTACTGCTTGATATTCGCACCGGAAGCTCTAATACCAATATTTCAGTGTGTTTGGGTGTTAATCTGAAAACAGTGCAGAAGATTAGGAACGTGTTGACTGATATACCCAATCAACATCATAATGTTAGGAGTGATCACTAGAGATGACGACGTCATGTCTCCATTCATCTTCTAACAGGGCCACAGACCCAGCACGGAGGCCTATAAAAAGTGCCTTGAGAAGGTAGTGCTGCTGAAAGACCCTATGACTAGCAACATGACTCTGTATCATTCCATGCAAGCAAGAGATCCCGATTATGGCTATCAGACAATTTCTGCGACCACATCTCTATATCTGGCCACCTAACCTCCCCAAAAGGCAACCCTCTTGATTAGTATATGTGGGGTTCAGTTGAGTGAGAAACCAACAAACTCTTTGTAATGCCAAAGATGAACTTAAGGCAAAATCTATGACGATTATAAAAAATATAAAACTTAAGCAAAATCTATGACGGTTATAAAAAAATATCTGCATTCCTGTAGTCTGCCACTTACTCCAGTTTAAGGTATATAAAATGTGTACGTGTTTCAAATATCTGGAAGTCTACCAGCATAAGGGATAAATAAAGCCTACATATATATATATATATATATATATATATATATATATATATATATAGATAGATAGATAGATAGATAGATAGATAGATAGATAGATAGATAGATAGATAGATATCAACGAATACAAATACATAGATCGATATAAAAAATAATAGATAGATAGATATCAACGAATACATATTTATAGGTCAATATGAATATATATAGATAGATATCAACGGATATAAATACATTGAACAATATGCAAAATAATACAATGATAGATAGATAGATAGATAGATAGATAGATAGATAGATAGATATGAACAGGCGGATATAGGTATAAATAGGATTAGAGAGAACTTAAACAGGAAGACTGTCTAGAAGAGATGCACTCTATATATATTAACCTCTGTATATCTTTAGATCCTGCAGTTGTATTTGTATTATTATTTGATATGAGGCAAGGATTATATCTCTGCAATGTAGTCAATCCTGACCTGGAGGCTCGACTCCTGTTACTCTCTCATCGGCGAGATTTGGCTTCCCTGTGTCTCTTCTACAAATACTTTCACGGATTCTGCTCCGACGAGCGTAGCTCCTGGTGCCTCGCCATGCACGAATTTCCTCAAGCTGCTAGACTAGCAACAAGATCCCACCATTTTACTGTGAAAACAATCAAGTGTAACCACAGCTTCTAGTCTCTCAGCTTTTTTTATCGCACTTTCCGCCTGTGAAACTCCCTATCGTATTCTTGTTTCCCTGATAGCTACAATCTCTAAGAGTTTAAATGCAACGTCAACTGTCATCTCTTGTCTCATTGATTCCCATCCTTTTTGTCACTTTAAAATTTGCTTCTCTTTACACTAACGTATCCGTTCTTTTCTTACCCATTTTCCGACACCTATTGCGACCTGTTCTCTTCTTTTCATTCTCTTTTCACTCTCATACTATGTAGCCCCCTGCGCACCAGTGGCAGTTTTGACTTGCTTGGGGTGAGAATATTATAAAAAATATCTGCACTCTTGTAGTCTGCCACGTACTCCAGTTTAAGGTATATAAAATGTGTACGTGTTTCAAATATCTGGAAGTCTACCAGCATAAGGGATAAATAAAGCCGACCTAGATAGATAGATAGATAGATAGATAGATAGATAGATAGATATGAACAAGCGGATATAGGTATAAAGATTAGAGAAAATCAGAGATGGATAACTGAATGAAAAGTTGAAAAGTGTAACACATTCATCATTTAAAGGATTTATGACATTTATGACATTTAAATAATGTTCTTATTGATGGAATAATATATATATATATATATATATATATATATATATATATATATAGATAGATAGATAGATAGATAGGTAGATAGGGACAAAGTGGGTACATAGATAATATATAAATACATTGTATTTAATTATGATCGTGTAAGTAATTGCAATTCAGCCTATTTCTTTTTACCTGTTTCAATGTTTATTGAAAAGCTAGGACACTTTTGTTTTCATATATATATATAAACTTGACCATTCAAAATATTCCTCACAAATACATTTAAAATTATAGTCTTTTAATACACGTGACACATATCTGACCAATCAAAACAAATTCAAAATAACATACCAGTATTCTGCCTCTTCGTTTTTCATTTTTCTCAGGATCTTTGAAAAGATTGTAATAAATGTGAAACATGTAAAATTGAGATATGTTTCCTATTTTCATTTTCTTTATTTTATCATCCTGTTCGCTTCTAATCCATATATTCAACTGGTCTGTATTGAATTCTATGGATGTCGAAGATTTGCGGTTTCAATAGGACAACACCACATGCCATACAGCCAGTGCAACGAGGATCACCTATTCAGAGACGTCATCAAAAATAATGACCATGGACCGAACTTGTTGGACTTATTTGGGCGATATTATTTTTCACGCATAATCGCCATGACTCAACTAACATGATCCAATTCTATATACAGGGTGTTCCAACAACTAGAACCGATTTTAAATGTGAATTAAGTTTAAGCGTCTAATGATTTTTTTCAATCTTTCAGATTTAAAAACTTCAGTTTTTGGTAATTTCAACCATAGAGTGATTAACAATCGAACAACGTGCTAAAGTTATCGAAGCCTATTACGAAAATGAACGTTTAGCAGAAATGCATTTGGCTGTACTGAATGAGAAATTCCCAGGTGGCATCATCTCTCGAAACAGTGATGTCAACTGGCCACCATAATCATGCGACTTGAAGCTTTTAGATTTCTTCCTTTGAAGTCATCTCAAAAGTAAGATTGATGCCAACAAGCCAACAGCAATTCAACAGCTGAAGGACGAGAAAATAAGGTTTATTTGTGAGATCGAGGATCAACTATGCAGAGACGTCATCAAAAATTTTAACCATCAAGTGGAGGTGTACCGCCGAAGCCTTGGTGGATATTTGGGTGATATTATTTTTCACAAATAACTGGCATGACACAAATAACATGATGCAATAGTGAAATTAGTAAATTTGAATCAATAACAACTTTCATCAATAATAATTTAATGGAACACCCTATATATATATATATATATGTGTGTGTGTGTGTGTGTGTGTGTGTGTGTGTGTGTGTGTGTGTGTGTGTGTGTGTCTGTATACATATATACATATATGTTATATGAATCTAAAATTTTCTTTATATACTTTGATCCATGTAATTAATATTCAAGAATGGATTAACTTCTTTGACAAGGAAGGAGGTTTTGCTCTAATGAAATATTTTCATAACGTTTGTCAGAATTTTTCAGACGAGGAATAATCACTGAGTAAAAACTTCGGATTAAAATTCTGTCTAGATCACTGAGTACAAAGACAGGCATTTGGAGAAAGCCGGCGGTTACAACGGCTGGAAGTTGTGATTATAACATTTAAAGTGAGAATGCTGGACCGAACACAAGGCATACAAACTTTTTTTTTGCAAAACAGATATATCATTAGGCTGCAAACTTATTGATATGGGACTCCCCCCCACCACACACACATATATATATATATATATATATATATATATATATATATATATATATTAATGAATAAGCATATTATCCTCCGTTTAAAGTAGCAGTCGGAGTTTCATACACTACGTACTCACCAGGTGCATATTATGACCTAGTTTATCATCAAGTGCATATGACTAACAAGTTTATAATATGCACCTGATGATTGCGCAGTGCATGGGACTCCGATTTTTGCTTTAGAATAGGATAATAAGTATATTGACTAATATATAGTTAATAGCACTGATATATTATATTGAGCACTGTTATATAAAAACCCAATAAATATTTATATATCGGTGTGCACCTGCGTGTATACACATATGTATACTTATTTGCTTCAAACCATTTATCTATCTATCTATCTATCTATCTATCTATCTATCTATCTATCTATCTACACACACACACACACACACACACACACATATATATATATATATATATATATATATATTGTTGAATATGACTTACAAGGGACTTCTATATCGAGTTTATTTATCGAAAGCCCTTATAAAGAAGGATGAGCGTTGTGCTGCAATGAATATCGACTCGGAACGACAAATCGGGGAGCCGAGATCGAATTCCAGTTGAATTCCTTGCACAAGTCTTCTTGGGAAAGGTATTAATCAGTCTCTTCTCTCCAGTTATAGGTTAATTAACAGGACAGATTGGGTTCTATAGCCGTGGCTGGCAACGAGTCTACCGCAGAAAGTAATGGCAACCTACTGCGGGATAATCTTCTGCCCAGTCAGTCATGTCCCTTTCGAGACATGATCGTCCAGTGTGTGTATCTCGTGTCGCACTTAACTGACTGACTTATAAATAAAAACAAGAAATCCAAATATCGCAATAATTATTAACATCAAAACTAAAAATATGATTACTTTTATCAGCTTGAATAACCGTCTGCAATAACATTTACACCTCATTTATTATAGCGATATAATATATTATATTATATTATAGCTATATATTATATTATATTATAGCTATATGTTATATTATATTATAGCTATATGTTATATTATATTATAGCTATATGTTATATTATATTGTAGCTATATGTTATATTATATTATAGCTATATATTATATTATATTATAGCTATATATTATATTATATTATAGCTATATGTTATATTATATTATAGCTATATATTATATTATATTATAGCTATATGTTATATTATATTGTAGCTATATGTTATATTATATTATAGCTATATATTATATTATATTATAGCTATATATTATATTATATTATAGCTATATATTATATTATATTATAGCTATATGTTATATTATATTGTAGCTATATGTTATATTATATTATAGCTGTATGTTATATTATATTGTAGCTATATGTTATATTATATTATAGCAATATGTTATATTATATTGTAGCTATATGTTATATTATATTATAGCTATATGTTATATTATATTGTAGCTATATGTTATATTATATTGTAGCTATATATTATATTATATTATAGCTATATATTATATTATATTATAGCTATATATTATATTATATTATAGCTATATATTATATTATATTATATTATAGCTATATGTTATATTATATTGTAGCTATATGTTATATTATATTATAGCTATATGTTATATTATATTATAGCTATATGTTATATTATATTGTAGCTATATGTTATATTATATTATAGCTATATGTTATATTATATTATAGCTATATGTTATATTATATTATAGCTATATGTTATATTATATTATTATATTAGAATGTTTGGAATTGCTTACATTCATTGAGCTTATTGTTAAACAGAAGTAACTTGTCAGGTTCGCTTTTTCAACAAAAGATGTATTAAAAACAAACTGTTTTCCAAATACACATATATATATATATATATATATATATATATATATATATATATATATATATATATGCTGTAAGCGTTTACTGACGGATATGCGTTGTGGTGCGGTGGATGTCGGCTTGGAAAGGGAATCGGTGAGCCGAGTTCCAATTCCAGTCAAACACTTTGCATTCACTTGCACACTGGTACCCTTGGGAAAGGTACTAATCCGTCCCTTACCTCCAGTTATGGGTTAAATAAGTGAGGTCTGCTGAGGTACGCAAGTTTGTTTTTGTTTATGCATTTCTGCATGAGTGTTTTCAAAAAGAGGGATCCGTATTTGTCCATTTCTCTGTGTTCATTTGTATTTAAGTCTGCAAATCTTTGTGTTTTGCGTCTGTGTGAGGCTCCGAATATGACCGAGAATACATATCTCTTTCTATTACACGCTTGGGCACCTCGACATGGTGTAATGGTTATCCAGCTTGTCTCACTAGAAATCATTAGTAGTGAATTCAATGCTCACTGAGTGATCTGTACTTAAGCTGCGCTTAGAAAATCGCCTCTTTTTAATATATGTGGCGTGAATATGTGCTACTTATTAGCACATATAGGTTTGGCTTTTTATATAGTTACGTCTCTGCACTTTTAGTGCACATGTATTTCGATTCTCGTATGTCTCTTTACATAATTATTAGGCCAACCCCAGTGTTTTAAAAAATGATGTATTTCATACTTTTTTAGTATTTATTGCCAAGTGAATAATTGTAAATGAAAATAGAATGGTTCTTTTGTTAATACTGCACAATAACATGTGCGTCAAATGAATTTATAAATATTTAATAATTACCTATATTGCAGTTTCATCAATGAAAGATTGAAGAAATTTAGGGTGATTCGGACGAGTTCATATTTGCTTCTATGCCTTGTAAAATTTTGCAATGCAATAATAACAAAAGAAACATTTTATTTTCATTTAGAATTATCCACTTAAAAATAGTATGAAATACATAATTGCTATTAAAAAAGTGGGGTTGCCTAATAATTATGGCCGGTATGTATGTTCTCCACAATTTTTATAAATACGCTTGTCTACTTCCAAATACCTGAAGTGGCTTTATGTGTATTCATAATTACCAGTGTGACTTAATGAATATACAGGGAATTGTTTTGTCTAAGTGTTGATATGCATGAAGCAAATAAGTTTTTGTATACGTCTTATCTTAGTCGTGGAAAATGAATGTTAGTGGGCGATAAGCATGTGCCATATATATATATATATATATATGTGTGTGTGTGTGTGTGTGTGTGTGTGTGTGTGTATGTGTGTGCATGTATGTATGTATGTATGTATGTATGTATGTATGTATATATATATAATTATTAACCAGTTATTGGTCAAAGTCAAATTAGACCAGTACACAGTTGTATCAAAAAATGCTCAATACATGTTTAAAATAAAAAAATAGCCTGTAGGGTTTTTAAATAGTCTAACATGTGGGAGACAGAGATGGGGGTTACGTTGTGTAGCAGAAGAAAGCGTTCTAAGAGCAACCAGAGATAGGGAGACGTGGAAAGCCATGATCGCACATAAAAGAAAAAAATTCGGAAGTTTTATGCGTTTTATGTTATCTCTATATTATGTACTAGCATAATGTATAGCCCGGCGTTGCTCGGGTGTAATGAAAGCTTTAAAACTAATCAATAGTCCTGGAGTTTAGACTTTTTGGGTGTTGGCACGAAAGACTAAAAAGCAATAGTTGTTTCCAGTTAAAGCGAAACCGTAGACTGAAAGAAAAACCAATGGATGTAAATTAAAATTTTGATTTCCTGGTATCAAGATCAAATAAGTTTTTTTGTCGTAAACTGAATTTTGAAGGCTAAATAAGTCTTCTGAGTAAACAGTATCATGGGTGAGACTAAGAAAACAATTATACCTACTTAGAGCCAAACCCGAAGCAAAAACTTAAAATAAAAGGGCTGAAAAAATACAGACATACAGGCAGATAAACAGACACACACACAAACATCTTGCCTTTTATATATATATATATATATATATATATATATATATATATATATTATCGATTTTCTGCACTATTGTAAGAACTGCAAACTTGAGACTTCTGAATATCGTTTCTTATGTCTTTATGAGTGTATCAAATTTGATTAAAATCGGACCACTCCTTTTATAACCCGATTTTTTCGATTATCGATTTTCGATATTTATCGGGGGGTATCTCGACACAAAACCCTAGCTAAGAACACTCGCAGACGTTTATAGTACAACTGTGTAAATTTTCAAGAAAATCGGTTCAGCCGTTTCGGAGTCTACAGGTAGCGACACACACACAGACAAAATTCCATTTATAAATAAGTTTAGATTATAATTTCATATTAATTCTATGATATAAAAACACCAGAAGATATCGAAAGGTTGAAACTACGATAGCGTAACCAACTGATCTTTCGAATTAGAATATATATATATATATATATATATATATAGGTATGTGAATTAAAAGATAAACATCTGGGTATGCACTCAAGTATACTCACATATATAAAAAAATTATTCAGATTTTAATAAAACAGTGGTTAATGTAGTATAAACATCTCTTCATTATATATTAATGAATATACATATTACCCTATGTCGATGGTACGACTCAGAGTTTCATGCACTAGACAATCATCAGGTGCATACGCTCTCACATCCCGATGGAACTCTATTGAGGAATGGTAGACTGAAAAAATACAGTAGCTACTCACATATCTAGGCATCGTTCATTCAGTAATAAATTTAAACACACTCGGCCACTGATATGTGTTTACATTTTATATAACACGCTAAAGTCCACCTTCGTCTACCGACCGTCCATAGCTCAGAGGTAGAATTCGGTTGGGTTTTAATCCTGGCTAGTAGCAATCGGATGTCTAACCGTACTGATGAACTGTGATACAGCGAAACAGATCGCTCTGCGGATGTCTATAGATATATTATACAGATATTGCACCAAATGTTTTTATAGTGGAGAGACTGAACTATCGCCCGGTTCACACTCCACCCACATCTATTGAACAGGTGTAGAGGCTCATCCCTTGTTCCCTGTTTAGGATGTGGTTTCCGGTTTTCTCTTTTCCAATCTATTAACTCTTACGTAGCCCCCTGCACACCAGTGGCCTTACCGCCTTGCTTGGGGTGATGTGATTAAAAAAAAAAAAAAAAATTTTGTATTTGAAACAGACATCACATTTTTCTTATTAAAAGTGTGTATTACGTCTATCGGAAATATAGAAATATAAAGTAAGGTGTCTACATCAAATGCGAAGTATTCGCTATGGTAACATTTGAATTAATAATTATTATAATGAAATCTAAGTGAGTTTTACACAGTACAAGTCCCGAGAGTAACTCGAGGTAGTGAATTACGTTATGGGCTAGTTTATATGGACATGATTGTAAGATAAATATTAAGGCTAGACATGAACAGTTTAAAATTGTAGTGATCGTGGAAACATCCTCAAAATAGGGAGGCTACTATAATCCGAAGTATCCACTATAATAAAACTCAAAGTCATAATAATGATTTCTTTTTTACAGTAAGGTTCAAAATTTACATGCCCCAGGGGCTACTCTAGGTAAAGGGTTACGTTTATAGGGTTACGTTTATAAGGAGATTATATGGACAGAAGGGTAAGAAAAGTGTTAACTTGAAAAGATTAAGATTGTAGTGTTCGAGGAAATTCCTCAAATCATACTTTTTACAGCAAGGTTCACTTTGTACAAGTCCGGGTGGGATGGACTCTAGGAAGAGAGTTACGTTAATAGGCGAGTTTATGAAGGGTATAAATAGACATAGGGGGTGGGGAGAAAAATGTTAAGCTTATACATGAACAGGTTAAGTTTGTACTAATCGGGGAAACATCTTCAAAATATGGACTCTAAATAAAATACAAAATACCCATTATAACAACTTTTGAAGTAACAATAAATATAATATTTTTCAAAAGTAAGTTCCAGCCTGTACAAGGCCTGGAGCCACTCGAGGTAGATTTATGTTAAAGGCTAATAAACAGAATAGAACAGATATATAAATAGATAAAAATGAACATGATAGATAGATAGATAGATAGATAGATAGATAGATAGATAGATAGATAGATAGATAGATAGATATCGGACATACAAAGAATTTGGACAATTTTTACATAATTTATGACCTAAGAATAAAAAATTATAAAGACACATAACAAATTAAAAAAAAACCCAAAACATTTAACTGCAGTAAATTGTCAGTCTTTTTTAATAATCTATGTATATATATCAATAAATATACATATTGTCTTACGTCGATGCATACACATATATATATATATATATATATATATATATATATATATATATATATACACTACCGGCCATTATTAGGCTACCCCAGGTTTTTTAAATAGAAATGATAATTCTAAATGAAAATAGAATGGTTCTTTTGTTATTATTTATTACTTTGCAAAATTTTACATGGCACAAAAGCAAAGATAAACTCGTCCGAATCACCCTAAATTTTCTTCAATTTTTCATTGATGAAACTGCAATATAGGTAATTATTAAATATTTATAAGTTCATTTGATGCACATGTTAGTGTGCAGTATTAACAAAAGAACCGTCCTATTTTCATTTACAATTTTTCACTTGGCAATAAATGCTAAAAAAAGAATGAAATAATACATCATTTTTTTTAAAACACTGGGGTGGCCCAATAATTATGTCCGGTAGTATATATATATATGTGTCTGTGTACCTCTGTGTGTGTGCCTCTCTGTGTATGTGTGTGTTTCTGCCTGTATCACTGTGTACATGCCATTATATGCAAGCATAGAAGCTCATAGAATGAAGAACAGAGCGAAAATGCAGAACACAAAGGCAAGATACCAGAAGAGAATAAGAATTTGGAATAATGCCATGAAGGTGATGTCGAACTATGACAAGACAAATTAAATACTGTACATCCTATTCGCTCAAAAGAGAACCCAAACCTGGTGCATTAAGGACCGACTGCTCATGAACAGCCTGCAGCTAACTAGTTGTGGCCGTTTTAGAGGCACTACAGCGAAAACTGCCTGTCTCCAAAGCTTCTTTCTGTCTTTTCTTAATACTGATGCATCACTGGATGTTTACCGATGTGTCTGTACAATATAATGTCGCTGTTGATTTTTTAGGCTTATATGCAAATAAGCAGACTGAAGATAGAGGGAAAAAGGTAACTTAGATGGGGATAGAAAAGAGGGAGAGAGGAGAAATCGTTGAGGGAGAGCGAGACAGACAGACAGACAGAAATTTCTATGACGTGTGAAAGAATAAGTGAGAAAAACAGTGGCGGTTATGCGAGGAGATTGAGAAACATTTTATAAAGAAAAATGATAAAATGGCAGACGCTTGAGAGATCGGAGTGTGGAGGTGGAAGAGATAAAACGTTGGGGTACAAACAGAACAAACGCTAAGATGGCTATTACCAAAGGCGAAAGAAAAAGGTGAGAATAAAGAAAGGGGAAATGCAAGAGGATAATAAAAAGGGCAAAGAGAAAGAGGGAAATTAGAGTGAAAAGAGAGAGGGAAATCGTATAAAAAGTGTCCAAGAGAGTAGAGAGAGAGAGAGTGGGGAGGGAGAAAATGAGAAAGAGTAAGGATACCTAACTAGGAGAGAAATATACACACACACACACACACACACACACACACACACACACACACACACACACACACACACACACTCCCCCTCTCTCTCTCTTTTTCTCTACATATATTTCTCTACTTATATATATATATATATATATATATATATATATATAAGTCTGTGTGAGTATGTATATTACATAAGAAAATGTATTGTAGACAATTTGTAATTTTTAATTAGTAATTAAAAACACAATATTAAGAAATAGGTCAGAAATTGTTTAAAAATACAATTCAATAAGATCAAGCCCTCCTCCCTGACAACTGGGTGAGGCTCAGGGTCAATCAGATAAGTGAACATTTATTTTTTTCATTTACTATATATATGAGCTTGTGTATGTGTGTGTATGTGTGTGTGCGTGTGTGTGAGAAGAAGAAGAAGAAGAAGAAGAAGAAGAAGAAGAAGAAGAAGAAGAAGAAGAAGAAGATAGATAAGTGAGAGGAAAAAAGTATAGAAGGTGGTGGGTGGAAGTCAACGTAAAAAAGTATGATAAATAGATCGAAAAGACTGAGAGGCCAGACTAAAGGCTATAGAATAAAAAATATAGTAACACATCACTAGAGAAATAGAGATATTCAAGTACAAACAAAGGGAATAAAAGGAATGAGAATAAGAGAGAATTCGGGTAGAGAATTCGATGTAAGATGTAAGATTTTAATAATTGTATATATATATATTAATGAATTTTCTCAAGCAAGCATTATAGTAATAAATTTTGATGATTTTCATTTTTTCCTAAAAGATTATTGAACTACTGTAAGATTTCGAAAGATATCTGAAGTATATATATATATATATATATATATATATATATATTTCTAAATATATCAAAGATTTCTGAATTTTCATACAGCGATTGATGTGTAGGCGATCCCAGTATGCGGCTGCATTAACAAAAATCATAGCACGGGTTGAACTGAATGAAATTATGCAGACGGAACTGTTCGTTGATGTTTGTGCTAGCAGTCACAAGTCATCGTGACCGAGGGTTTGAGCGTACTGGCCTTCCACAGATTGTCGATGACGCCAGATGATGCACTCACTCGCAGAAATTGCAACTAAGGTTGGCGCAGCGAAGTTGTACTGTCAACAATAGTTGGTGTTGACCAAATATGTGTCCGAGAATATATATGCATTAGATGTACTCGGATACGAGAGGCTAGCAATTGTTATTATAGAGATGGATATACGGTATTTACATAATTCGGACTATTGTCCTCATCTTTGTTGCCATTTATACGACGTTTCGGACGTTGTACGTTCCGGCCTTCTTCAGGTGCTAGGAATTTCGAATTACATTCACTGGGGCATATCATTCTCATCTTTTGTGTAGTAATGCCTCTTTTGAAAGTTATGAGTTATCTCCCTAAAACCCTGCAAGTTACTTGTTGACCATTGCTGTAGCCTGGTATTGAACTCACAACTCACAACTCTTTTGGTCAAGTCACATGAACTAACCAACGCCTATATCCACTAGGCCATGGGTCATTCACGTCGTACAAATGGCAACAAAGATGAGGACAATAGTCCGAATAATGTAAATACTGTATATATTACCTCACCTCAGAAATATAGACAAAGATGGATATGTATCTATGCGTTTATAAGTGTATGTAGTACTCTCAGTCATTGCTTAATTTTCTTTATAAATCATATGTATTTGTTTATAACAAAACAGGTTTGCAGTATTATTATTTTCGAAGACATTAAAATTGAAGAAAACTAACAACAATAATTATTAAACTTACTTTTTGATCTTAATTGACTAGAGGATTACTTTTTTGTCTTAGAGAATTGAGATGGGCTGTAGTATATATATATATATATTATAATTCCGAAAATTACATAAGCCATATGCCCACTTCAGCGAGGAAAAACCTCAAATCCTCAGCGTCAAAATTCATCTATTATGCATATACAGCACAAAATTTACTGGAAGTTTACTCAAAAATAAAATCATACCCGGAAGTTTAAATGAAAGAAGAAAAAGGTAAGATAGAATAAGAAAGAATAACAAGAGGGGTGTTAAAAGAGAGAGTAAATTATGTTGGTTGTCGTTTAGACATTGATACGAAGGGTGGAGAAGAAGGGGAAAAGAAAAGAGAGACGGCAAAAAGGCTTGAAGACTCGATCATTATATAAATATATGTTAAAAAACAGAACACATAGCAGTTACATGCTTCCCAGATTTTGACCACGCATTCCCGTTCAAAGATTGTATCTTTGGTACGAATAATAAACTCACAACATATACTGATTTTACTACAACCACGCTCCCCCGTAGACTTACCTCTCACCTTTCTGATCAGAGTTCAATTGAACAACATTTCTTAGAAAAACATAGCCATGTAAATAATATTAGACAGATTTTAGTAGATAACACAATGATACTCACTCATACACACAGTAAAAAGAAACTTCAGATATTGGAGGCCGTCTACATTAAATCAAAACAACCTATACTTAGTATAATCACATTTCAATCTGGTCACAATACATTA
>JBBBDQ010000484.1:5170000-5187500 GCA_037127315.1 Ascarosepion bandense
CCATTAGCTGCGACCTTGTGCCTCCCTTGAAGATGTAAAAGAATGTAGGATCAATTATAATGATGAAATATATATTATAAAATATAAAATTTTCTTTCCTCACTTCTATTTTATATTGTTCGTATAGTAAACATGCGTACCTATCGATCTATCTATATATATATAGATATATATTGTCATCCGCAAACAGATTTGTTTCGCAGTATCACAGCTCATCAGTACGGTTAGACTCCGATTGCTTTTTGAAACCCGACCGAAATGGCGTCAGTCGGCGACCCTACCCCTGGGTTATGGGCGTTCTGTGGAAGTAGGCAGACATTTTAGCGCATATCATTATACGCGCCCAATAGCTAGAGCGCTCTAATTCATTTCACTGAATGAGCGATGCGTACATGCCAGAGTAGCTACTGTTTATCAAAGTCTACTATTTTTCCAGAGTACTTAATCAATATATATATATAAGGGTGTATATAAAGGGAGCGATGCATAAATTGTCGTCTAAATTATGTAAAAATATAAATAACACTGACATTTTAAGAGATATATTTACCAAAATTACCCAAAACTATCTTAAAATACCAAACAGTAAATTTATTCAATAAAATCGCCATTGGCTCAACCAAGACCTCCAGACGACTTCAGAATATCCTGCATCTCTTCTTGACGATCTCTTTGTTTAAGTTGGTGTATGCTACCATAATCGTTGCCTTCGATTCATCTTTGGTGTTGCAAATCGTTTTTTGGTAACTCGCTCTACTACACCACATACAAAATAATCAAGAGGGTTGCAATCTGGGGAGTTAAGGTGGCCAAATGTAAGAGATGATGTGGTTGCAGAAATTGTCTGACAGCCATGACTGGGTCCTTCTGCTTGTTTGGCATAGTGCAGAGTCCTGTTGCCAGACATAGGGTTAGAATTCGTACTGATGCATAACAATAATAAGTCGCACTTATTCTATATCCGAAGAAACATTAAACACATTACTCCTGTCGTAATTTCAGAAAAAAACATGTAAAATTATAATATATTCCAAAAAATGGAAGACTGCAAACTTTGTTGTCACTAAACAAAATAACCAAATCTAAAGCAGCAATGATTAATATAGTGTGAATTTCAATGCCGAGGACAAGACTGATTCTTGTCACAAATCATTTAACTATATGGGACATACTACCAAATCGTTGAGTAGACACCTCACATGTAACTTATCAGTCTAAAGTGCTATAAAAACATCTATCAACCTATAATTTACAAAAGACATTGAGAAAAATTACAGTCGAAGATACCAGAATTCTGTATAAATCATATTATCAGAAACATTTCGCCATAAGAAAGGTTCTGTATATCCAACATTTTTTTCTCCTACTATCAACCTCACATTTTTAACAGTGGAAATGGAGTGTTAAATTTTGTTAAAAAAAAGAAAAAGATGCTCACAAAACTTCCAGCTTTGCGCAGCAAGTGAACTCCGGAATGAACGCGCTTATTTAAATTATATTAAATTATAACGTAACACAAAGAACACGAAGGAATTATAATAACACCAAAAAGTAAACACTCCTGAAAATGGCTATAGAAGTGTTCGAAAGCGCTTAGGACAATAAAAATTATGGAATATATTTGCATTCCCTTATTCTTAAAATACGAATAAACATAAGAAAGGAATTAATTTAATATTACTTGCCAGGGATTTTTAATATAAGATGTTTAAAAGATAATTTGCTCTCCAAATATACTTTACATACGTATATAAAATTTCTATAAAAAAAATTAAATTTTTAAAGATATTCTAAAGTTTTTTATAAACTTTTTGTGATAGCTGTTTTTTTTGTAACTGTAAGTGTATCATCTGTGCACTTTTCTCTTTAGTTCACCTTAAAATGTTTATTTGTTTTTCTTTAAGTTTGGTCTTTTTTATTGACTTATTTATTTTTAATTTTAATTTTGTTTTGTTTTATTTTGTGTTATTATTGCGTATTTTTAAGACCTTTTATAATTATGTATGTGTGCTTATTTATATCTATTCTCCCGTTTTGTGTTTGTATATATTTTTCTTTTTTGTTTGTGTGTGTGTGCCTGTGTGTGTGTGTGTGTGTATGTGTCTTTTGTCATATGTATTCTTTATTCTGTGTGTATATATTGGATGTATGATTTATTAGATGTATGTTTCGTGATTTTGAGACACTTCCTGTTTAAAATGTATACACCTCTTCCATTCACCTAACCTACTTCTCTGTTTCATTTTTTTTTTCGAACATTTTGAGTGAAATGTAACATTTGATTTTTTCGCGGTATGACAAAGCAATTGTAATTTTTACAACTGCGGAATAAATTCTGGATTTATAACCGTTTAATTATGTGTTGAGTTTTCCTTTTAATAAACATACATATTAACGTGCATCACACACACACACACACACACACACACACACACACACATATATATATGCTATTATATAAAGCATTCATGTACCTATACACATATACAGTGGAAGATAGCACATGTATTCCATAAAAACGCAAATACACACACACACACACATCTATATATATATATATATATATATATATATATGTATAGTTCAGGGGCAGAATCGACGTCAATTCGGTCGGGTTTCAATCCTGGCTAGAAGCAAACGAATGTCTAACTGTACTGATAAGATATACACACACAAACACATATATATATATGTGTGTGTGTGAGTGTTTATGTGTGTGTGTGCGTGTGTGTGTGTGTGTGTGTGTGTGTGTATGTTTTGAGCGTGTGCACTTTTGTCTCTATGTTCGTGCCTGCATCCGGACGTATGATTTTGTATTCTCAATTCGTAAATATACATTTTGCGTGATCACCAGACTAAAACAGTCCAAGACAAAAGCAGTTAAAAAGATGCTGAAGGAATGAAGACCGCAAGTCATAGTGTAATGTTAAGAAATGCATTTCTTCCAAAGTCATTAACGTTGACTTCTGTCTATAAATTATGCGCATTCACTCGATGACCCCTAAGTACAGGTTTGCTTGACTGAAATTAATGGTAATATAGCTACTTCTGTACAGGAAATTTTCAGCATTCATTGACCGAATCGTTAGTGTTAGTGAGAGTCGATTGAAATGCATTAAATCTTGACATTTTTTTTTCGGAAATTAAAAATTTCAAGTCCATTAACTGCTATAACTCTTCTTAATAATGATAGAATTTGTTCCCCAAAAGCTGGGCTGATCTTGGCTATTAATAATAAAAAAATATTAGCCCTTAATTTTCAAATATAGCCAAATTCACTACTTGTTACGCAATCTGTCAAATTTTAACCTCCGTGTGCGTGTGTGTGTGTCTGGCGGGGATATGGCAGACATATTATATGATTTGTTTTGAATATTCTTTCTCTTTTTTTACAGTATGGTTCCCCTTGTACAGGCCAGGTGGCCACTCGTGATCGGGGTTACTTTAAGGGGTAGTTAACATAGATAGGAGGGGAAGATGACGGTTGGCTGCAGACTTGAACAGGTCAAGATTATCGTGATCGGAGAAGCATCTTGGGAGTCTGTTAGGTCAGTGGTTGGCGGGAAGAAGTTGTTTGAATGGAGCTTACTTCTCGCCGTTGGTATATCGAGAGAGTGTAGGTAGTTTGCTACTATCTAAGTGTCATGGCGACCCCTGACCGTGAAGATCAGACCTGGTGAAACCAGGTGATACAGTTCGTTCGAGCACTTTCCATGGTAGAAGCGATAGAGCAGTGAGCGACTCGCCAAAACCCGACCGTGATAGCAAGGCTTAACTCCGTTTGCCTCAAGGTCAAATGGGGAAAAGCGAGATGAGAAGATTGTGTTCAACTAATCTTCAAAATGCCTGCAGAGAAAATCAACAACCGAAATCCTAACCTGTTATGAGGTTTCAAAATGTAATCTCTTGTACTGGTAGGAATAACACATCACTCAATAAATCCCGGGCCTAAATAATAAGACAACAACTTTTAGGCAAAATTCGATTTTATTCATTGACATAGTCTTCCTTCCAACACTTCTCTCACAATTTGGTGCCTTTTTTGTAGAACGATTTGTCTTTGGCCTCAAAACACACCTCAGTTTCTGATATCACTTCTTCATTAGAGCCAAACCTCTTCCCCTGGAGCATTCTTTTGCGGTCTGAAAACAGCCAGTAGTCACTGACGGCCAGATCTGGAGAATAGGATGGATGCAAAAGCAATTCGAAGTGCAATTCATGTAGTTTTTCCATGGTTGCGATCGATTTGTGACATAGTGCATTGTCTTGGTGAAAGATTAATTTTCTTCTTCATTTGTGGACGTTTTTTTTCTTCCTTCAAACGCACCAATGATGCTATATAATAATCGCTATTAATGGTTCTTCCGTTCTCATGGTAATAGATAAACAAAATACCTTGCGCATCTCAAAATACGGAGGCCAAAACCTTGCTACCTGATATTTGCGCCTTTGGTCGCTTTGGACGGCTTTCACCTGCTGCTATCTACTCAGCTGACTGCCGATTTGACTCCGGAGTGAAATGATGGATCCATGTTTCATCCATTGTCAAATATTTACACAAAAACTCCTTGTTGCGTTAAAGCAGTTGCAAACAATGCTCTGAATCTTCGACGCGTTGTTGTTTTTGATCGACTGTGAGCAAACGAGGCATCCAATTTGAACACAGCCTTTGAACATTGACAAATGTTTATGCAATAATAGTGAATACACGGCCTTCTGATATGTTCAACTCCTCTGCAATCTCATGCAATTTCAATTTACGATCGGCCAAAAGGAGTTTGTGGATTTTTGCGTGTTTTCCGGGACAACTGCTGATTTTGGGCGACCTGAGCGTTCAGCATCATTTATGACCGTACGACCGCATTTAAAGTCAGTATACCACCTCTTAACCGTTGTTTCCGACGGAGCAGAGTCCAAATAACAATTATCAAACCATTGTTCTGTATTTTTCCCATCAGTATTTTTCTCATCAGAAAGCAATGCTTCATCAACACACTAAATTCAGATTTTTCCATTGTTCTGAAAATTTGCAACAGTAGCTTGAATAACTGTAATCTGTAAACTAATAATCCGATTGCGCCCAGATTTTGTTACGTGCCATTTGAAGGTTAGTACTTCATAAAAATCATATGGATTTTTTATTAGTGGCTCCATCTATATGTCAGACCCGGGACTTATTAAGTAATGTGTTATTCTCAACTGCTTCAACCAAAAGACAGGCTAATAATGGAGCTTTACTTAGTGCGGCACAACACCTAAAAAGCAGGATGATAATGGAAAGAAGAAGATCGTGTTACCTCAGTCCTAATAACAGGAAACTTTTCCTTCTCGTAAAAATTCAATATTTAAAATTCTGTTTTTAGGTCAGATCGAACAAAACTAACTTCTAACATATATTTTTTGTCTTTTATGATCCGTGATTCTTCAGAAGGTCTTCAATCTCAACATCTTCCTGTTTCTTGTAGCTCTGAATAAGTTTTGGCTTTTTGATGTTTTTTCCCAAACCCTGTACTAACGTCCATTTAGACAACCTCATTAAGTATGTTACCTGCTGTGAGTATCATGTTTTCCAACCCATTCAAAACGTATGACCACATCACGCTGAAACTTCAGTTCGAGTAAGACTATTGAAGTTAAGCATCATCACACCTGGTCACTATCTATATGGGTGGCCACTTGAGAATACCGGGTGCTCGTAAGATTGAATGTGCGTAATGGATAACTCGTTAAAATTGAAAATCGAAGACCCAAGTTAAAATTCTAGTCACGTTTTTTATTTATTCAATCTCGCGCAAATACTCGTATTTCCCCGATGTATGGGTTAATTAGTAGTAGTTGCGTCAGTAAAATATTAATATCTTCAAAAAGTTTTTACAATCTAAAAATATTTTCTGACTTTAAGTAAGCTGCAAAAGGTTGATAAGCCGTAAAAATACCAATCAGAAGTTAATATTTCTGCACCTTCATGCTCAACAGTTCTAAAGTATTCCAACAATAAGAACTGAGAATACTGTAACATTGTAAAGAGGAGAAATGTTTTCTAAGGCTCAGAATCTTCATCCTTAGTCCTAGTTAGAAGCAAGCATATTTTTGTCTTGTGCATTTCTCAAGCGTTCATAAGCGCCATATTAGAACGTGAATGGCGTTTTGTTCTGCTCTTGAAATAACAGCTACAAGCATTTTAGAAAATACTGTTTATTAGATAAGATTTGCTAAAATCAGAGTATTTCTTTCCTGGTGAATTAAAACAGCTCTGTAAATTCGTAGAAACCGACGTTATATTTTTTATCTCAATTCGCATATAGTTAAGCATTTCACTGCACATTTTCTGCTACTGTCAGAAAATCATCCGTATTATAATAAAGTCCATTTTGTACTATATATATATATATATATATATATATATATATATATATAGTAATAGTACTTTAGAACATGTACAAACTACAAACTACTACAAAATTGTACATTTTGTTTCGGCATTGAAAGAACAATGTCTCATCAGGTAGTTAATAATTATTAACTACCTGATGATACATTGCTCTTTCAATATCGAAACAAAATGTACAATTTTGTAGTAGTTTGTAGTTTTTACTTGTTCTAAAGTAATAATTAATAATAAATATTCATTGCTCTAGTTTTATACTGAGCACCGTTTTAAATTAATGTTTTGAACGTTACAATTATTTTCTTCATTCTTTATTCATTTCACACACACACACACACACACACACACACACACACACATATATATATATATATATATATATATGAATTGTCACCATTTCATATTTTCAATTTTGTGCATGCACGTTGTTTGTTTATTTATTTTGTCGACGGCAGAATATAGTAGAGGCAGTTCCTCATCGTTTGTGAGGAAAGAAACACAAGGATGCAATTCTTTCCACCAGAAATTTGGAAACGGCATATGTACTGCTTAACATTCTCGTTGGAATCTCCAATACGAACATTTCAGGGTATTTGGGTGTTAATCTGAGAACAGTACAGAAGATTTGGAAAGAGTTGGATTCGTCAAATGGTGGTTACGAAGTTACGGTAGCTCGAAAAATTTAATCCGATCGTTCGGATAATAAAAGAACTACCGAATTTGTTGCTCATAGCTTCAGACTCAGCACGAAAACATTGAGGAGATAGTGTTTCTCTGCGCCAACAGGGTAGCTGCTGGAAGATCATATGCATGGTAACAGAACTTTACATATGCCACACAAGCAGGGGAACCCATTTGTGATTGTTAGCCAATTTTGCCACCACATTACTCCTTAGACTTGGCAAGTGAACTTCCCAAACTACAGCCGCCTTGTTTATTTTGTGTCGGCGCAGTTGTGCCAGTGACCAACAAATCTCCCTTAATACCAATGATAAACTGAAGCTAAGAATTCTGGAGATTCCGAAGTCGTCTGTAGGTCATGTTTGAAACCAATGGCGACTTTATTTAATATATTTACTCTTTAGTATTTCAAGACACTTTTATGTAATTTTGGTAAATATATCTGTTAAAATGAAATATCTGTGTTATTTTAATTTTTGCGTAATTTAGACGACAATTCATTCATTGCACCCTATATATATATATATATATATATATATATATATATATATATATATATATATATACTACAGGCCATAGTTATTAGGCCACCTCAATTATTTTTTTGAAAGAAATGATGTATTTCATACTATTTTTAGTATTCATTGCCATATGGATAATTCAAAATGAAAATAGAATGCTTCTTTTGTTATTATAACTTTGCAAATCTTACAAGGCAAAGAAGCAAAGATGAACTCGTCCGAATCACCCTAATTTTTCTTCATTCTTTTACTATAGATAATTATTAAATATTTATAAATTCATTTGATGTGCATGTTATTGTACAGTGTTACCAAAAGAACCACTCTATTTTCATTTACAATTATTCGCTTGGCAATAAATATTAAAACATATAAAATGTATTATGTATTATATATTTCATACATAATTCTTTTTAAACACTTGGGTGGCCTAATAATTATGGCCGGTAGTATATATATATATATATATATATATATATATATGAATTTACAAATAAATAAATAAATAAATATTCGCTCTGTAAATTATATGAATTTACATTGAGGTCTATATTGGATTAGTTTTAATATTTTAACAATATTACTAGCATCCTCCTGGATTATTTACTAACCTTATCCCAGATTACTTACCAATCCTATGCTAGGTTTGTACCGCCTCTCTCTCTCTCTTTCTCTCTATCTCTCTCTTTCTCTCTCTCTCTCTCTATATATATATATATATATATATATAATTTCTCTATTTAAGCAGCAAATGTTCTGTAAGTAAATATAATCGTAATTTAGAACAGTTGAACATCAAAATGAATCGATATAATATATATGTGGTGGATGAGAGTGGAGGCATATTTATGCATTCAGTAATATTTTACTGAAAACAACAGACATTTTATGTTGATTAATTTTAATGTTCGACTTTTCCAAATTAAGATAATCCTCATTGAACAGCTACACACAAACAATACGAATCAAATAGTAAAAAAAACAAACAAAACAAAAACTTATGGTTCTAGAAACAAAGCAACAAAAACAACCATCAATAGAAAAAAACAATTATGAATTAAGAGTACTTATATATATATATATATATATATATATATATATATATATATATATATTATTCTAAAGTGTTAGAGTGTTTTAACGGAAGTAAGATTTAAGTCTTTATATATATATATATATATAAAGACTTAAATCTTAAACGAGATAAATGCACCTAAAGCACATTTTTTTATTCTAAAGTGTTAGAGTGTTTTAACGGAATTTATATGTTTATATATATATATATATAAAGACTTAAATCTTGCTTCCGTTAAAACACTCTAACACTTTAGAATAAAAAAAATGTGCTTTAGGTGCATTTATCTCATGACGTCTAACGTTTAGTCACTAAAAACCTTATTGAGTCGTGACACACTATTTCTAAAATTTTATTAAACTTACAAATTTACTACCTATTTGGTCATCTAACCTAAAGACGATTTCGAAATATTAACTTTACTTTTTAATTTGAAATGAACTCGAAATTTTCTCTCTTTTTAAGAAGGATTATATTCGTAATTTAGAACGGTTGATCATTAAAAGTAATCGATATAATATATATGTGGGATGTACATGTATGCGTTGTCCAATGAGTTTATCTGTTCTCCTTCCTAAGAAGATGGTTTAACTTTATTATCTTGCAAATAAAGCTTATAATAAATGCTTACAAATACATACTAAACTAACATTTTCTCTTTTTGGTTGGTCTTTCAAATTATAATTGTTCCACAAATGTTTTAGACTATAAACATTGACACTGATATTCATTTTTAACTCGTCTTTCTGTTAATCTTATTTATTTTAAATCGCTACTTCTAAATGCTATTCTAGAACTGTTAAATAATGCATATGATTTCTAATATTTTCATCTGGGCGGGGCAGTAGAAGAAAGTGAGATATAATAGGAAATGAATGCTAGTAAAAAAAAAAGAAGAAATGTCTTGCTATTGCATTTATCTATGATCTCTGCTATTGCTATTGTAAGCCATTTACGAAAGTATGCATATCAATCACACCGTTTTTACATCTAAAAGAAGTGCTTTGTTAGGCATATAAAATAACACTAAAAAAGAAAACATCACTTACAGGTTTTAGATTTATGGGGAGAGGTATTTATGTTTAATGCTTTTTCAAAAGGTTTATAAATCACTTACTGAAATCCAAATACAAGATACGGATACGAAGCCCTCCTATTTGTATGGGTGTTTTATTTTTAAACTTCATACGATCTATCTATCTATCTATCTATCTATCTATCTGGGCACCACGGTGTAGTGTAATGGTTAGCAAGCTTGTCTTGCTAGAAACTATTACAAATGATTAGTGATTTCGATCCTCACTGGGTACCCCTTCTTCGGCCTTGTGCCACATCTAAGCGGCACTTAGAAAATCGTCTATCTTTCTATCTACCTTAGCTTGTTCACTATCTATCTCACAATAGTTATTGCTTATCATAACATCTTATAACATATCGTGTTGATCATCTGTGAAAAAGAAAATACGGCAACATTTTCTTAATTTACAGTGACAGCCCTGTCCCATGGATTCTTCAAACTTTATAATCAGAATGGCACATGCACACACACATACACACATCTATGCACTCAAATACACGCATACTTTAAAAGACACACACATTCACCGATATTCATCTTTTAAATCGGCATATATTGCAGCACACATACACGAGAAAAGACATATTCGATCCCGCAAACAGACGTAAGCTTTTTCAGTCAGTTCATTGTCAGCTCGAGTTAATAGCAAAGATAAAGTTGGCGAAGAAAACACACGATATCTAAGCGCTGTACTGCCTTTTAAGACATCGATCAAGATGTCGAAAAGAAGGAAAGTAGGCAGCGGAGAAAGCAACTAGTGGACTTCAAGGCGTGCTTTCTGAACGTCGTAAACTGAGTCGGCGATTGGCTGTGTCAATCTGTAAAATAAGTTATTACTTTACAAATAGTAGTCGCATTTGTACTCCTTGAATATTCTAAAATTAAGTTTTATTAGCATAGGGATAGAAATGTTTTCTAAAGCTTAAAAGCTTGATCCTTGGTCCGAGCTACAAGCAATTATATTGTTATATTGTGCATTTCCCAACCAATGATCAGCGTTCATATCAGTTATATTAGAACGTGAATACAGTGTTGGAATAACAGCAACGGGGATTTTAGAAATCAAATTTATTAGATACGGTTTTCTAAAACCACAGTATTTGCTTCCTTGTGAATTGAGCTCGTGTTATGCTTTATTAAGAAAATGCAAGAAATGTTTCAAATGATAATCATGTATTTAAACACTGACAACAAACCCAGAGCCGGGGTCTTTGAAACAGTCCGATGTTATGTTAAACTTCTCTCGCGTCGACGCCGGTGCCAAGCTGCATTTGCCTCAATCCTTTTTATTGCCCCAAATCGGTGGCGTGGAAAGGTAACCGCCGATCTGTCATAAAGCTCTGCCTAGCCTTGCGTCTTGGAGAGGAGATATCGACATCATACTACTCAACAACAGCGGAACTTGAAGCATCTATTCCAGATAGAAGCGACGCCTCAGCGCCTTTCCTCCTCGCTATCTGACACGTTCTGGGCATCACTACGCCCGATCGGGTCACCAATGTAGTTGTTCTTACCGGTGCCCAGTTATCCTACGCATACTCTCTTCTCAAACAGTCCTGGCTCTGCTGGTTTGGACATGTTCACCGTATGCCGGATGGTGGAGATTCCGAAAGTCCATCTGTACGGGAAACTGGCCACTAGCTAGAGAGCAAGATATTGCTTCAAGAATGTCTGCAAAAGGGACACGAGGGGGATAGACATGGACATCTTGATGTCGGAAGATGTCACCAACGATCGCTCAAGCCGGAGTCGCGATTTACAACAAAGGGTTAAGCGATGAGTGGATAAACGTAAACTTGCCACCGGGGAGACGCGTACTCAACAGAAAGAAAGCAAAACTGCGTCATCCGGGGAAGAACGTCTTCTCATACATTTGTTGCAATCGAGACTGTCATTTCCCTGTGGATCCGTCGAGTCATAACAGATGCTACGTAATCATCAGTAGCTGAAGCATAACTCTTTTTGGGTGCAGATCCATTGAGTCTCGAGGCCGACGAATGTCATGTATAAAGGCCCTTGTTTACACTTGATGTGCTATGTAAGTTAATCGGGGCGGAAAGTGGTATCAGCGAGATGGGTTCAAATCCTGAGTAAGTCTGTAGCGTTCATTTCAGACAAATATCCGTGGGAAAGGGGCATCTCCTTTCGTCTATAGTTAAGGTTAAACTAGGCAGAATAGGAAACCGAAGGTCAATTGGTATAACACAAGGAAAACGTTGAACTCTCAACTGTGGAGCAGGTGGTAGGAAACCAGTTTATTATCTTTTTAAAGAATGGTAATTCATACATAATAAAGAAAAAAATACGTGGAGAATCATGTAGCTTATGACTAGAAGAGACATGACATTAATTTTTTTAATATATTACTCTTAGTTGTCATAGAGATAAGATAATGGGTGATTTTTTAGTAAATTTTCTAGTTCCCACTTCACCTCCTCCTCATCCTCCTTCTCCTCCTCCTCCTTCCTTCTTCTATGCGTCGTGTCTTTTCAGAACGTTGACGATCATGATTCTCCACATTTTCCAGTCTTTTAGTTTTTTTATAACCTTTGCCTTTTTGCCATCTCTCCCAAATCATACTTCGTAATCCTTTCACGTAAGCTCGCCAGGCTATGCCTTGTTTTTCTCTGACTGTTTACTTTCAGTATGTCCTGTGAATATCAAAATTTCCAAGTCATCTTTTCTCATTATGTGTCCCATAAATTTCAACAGTCTCTTTCTGTTGTCAATTAACGTGTTCTTTTTGGCTGCCATTATCTCTAGAACTTTGTCGTTACTCATATGTTCAATATTTCAATTGTTGGATCTGTTTGATTAAGTATCTTTAATATGTATTTTGTATGTTGAACTGTTCCTTTTTTTAACATCCATCCATTCAGTCTTCTTATACTTGATGTTTAGTCCTTCTTTTTCACTTTTCTTCACAACTTTCTGTAGGAGTTCTTGTAGTTTCCTTTCTATCTTTGCTAACAACGCTGTATCATCTGCATATCATGTGCTGTTAAGATTATGGCCGCCAATAATGAATCCTGGTAAGACATAACTCTCACAGAATGTCCTCGCTGTATTGGTTAATGATTTCTTCTTCTTCTTCTTCTTCTTCTTCTTCTTCTTCTTCTATGCGCCCTGTCTTTTCAGGACGTAGGCGATCATGGTTTCCACGTCTCCCTATCCCTGGTGGCTCTTAGCACGCTTTCTCCTGTTACACCACGCAACCCTTGTTCCGTCATACACCTGATCAGGTCCTTCAAATATGTTATCCGCTGCTTTCCCCTGTTTCTTTTTTCTCTCTATCAGGCCTGTTAGTATCAGGTTCTCCAAGCCCTCCTTCTTCATTGCATGTCCCAGGAACTTTAGCTGTCTCTTCCTGATGCTCAGTATTAATTTCCTTTTCGTTTCCATCCTTTTCAAAACCTCATCATTGCTCACATGCTCGATCCATGATATCCATAGCATCCTTCTGTAGAACCACATTTCAGTTGCCTCAAGCTTTTCCATCATTTTTGATGATATTGTTCAGCATTCACTCCTATATTGACGAATTCAAATCACATAGCAATTCAGTTCTCTCTTCTTTGTTTCTAGCGATATTGTCCTGTTTCTTAATACTTTACTCAACATGCCAAATTCGCCTTCGGATTCCTGTGACATGTAATGGGGAAGAATGGCTTGGAGAATCTGATATTCACGGGTCAGATAGAAAGAATGAGATATAAAGGAAAGTAACGCGAAACATGCTTGATGGGCTTCGGGCATCTCGAGTTGGTGTAATGGTCAGAAAGCTTGTTTCGCTAGATTCATTACAACTGAGTAGTGAGTTCGATCCTCACTGGGTGTCCCTTACTCCTCGCAAGCTCGTCTCTCAAACAAGTTTTGGTAACTTCTCGCCCTTATTAGGTACCCCCGTTAATGTAATCATGTAAAACATGCTTGATGGACTTCGGGCATCTCGAGTTGGTGTAATGGTCAGAAAGCTTGTTTCGCTAGAATCATTACAACTGAGTAGTGAGTTCGATCCTCACTGGGTGTCCCTTACTCCTCGCAAGCTCGTCTCTCAAACAAGTTTTGGTAACTTCTCGCCCTTATTAGGTACCCCGTTAATGTAATCATGTAAAACATGCTTGATGGGCTTCGGGCATCTCGAGTTGGTGTAATGGTCAGAAAGCTTGTTTCGCTAGAATCATTACAACTGAGTAGTGAGTTCGATCCTCACTGGGTGTCCCTTACTCCTCGCAAGCTCGTCTCTCAAACAAGTTTTGGTAACTTCTCGACCTTATTAGGTACCCCGTTAATGTAATCATGTAGAAAATCAACTTTGATAACTACTGTGGACTCCTGCTGCAGAGTAATATTTCGCACTTTAGTCTGACCGACCATCAATTCGTTATGGAGTTCAATCTTCACTGAAGGCATATCTAAGCAAAGTTTTTGTAAATATCTCCATTGATTTATACGATTTAGCATAAAGTGTTTTGGTGATTGGCTATTTACATGCAATAAGTCAATACTCATCTACTAACCACTGGCCTCTAGCTCTCCCCCCTCCCCCCCCCCTCCCCTGTATAACCTTCCCTTTCTCTCCACCTATGTATCTGTCATCGCACCTGCTTTCTCAGCTTTCTATTGTTCCTTTCTAACTAGTTTGTACTCCTCACTCTTTTCTAATTAATCTTTTTACATTTATGTAACCCCCTGCACATCAGTGGCGTTTCCGCCTTGCTCGGGGTGAAATGATTAAAAAAATATATATATATAAATATTTGTAAAAGGACAATATAAATAACGGAAAAATCCCTGGTTTTTCGACTGCATGAATGTAATCATGCTACTAGTTTAGTATCAGGGTACCATACTTATACCGTTGAAATAGTTAAATGCAACCGCTACTTCTACTTCCTCAGTTTCTTTCTCGCACTTCCTGCCTGTGAAACTTCCTTACGTTTACTTGCTCCCCTGATAACTGCAATCTTCAAAAACTAAATGTAACCTAAATTGCAATCTTTTATGGTTATGAATCCCGTTCATCTTTTGTCTTATCTTCAATCCGCGTTATACCCTTTCTTTTCCCTCATTTTTCATTCCCTATAACCACTGCGTACTAGTAAGATTCCGGCTTTACTTGAGTGTGAAGTGCTGAAAATCAAACTTAAACATTCTCCGACTGTTTTTCTCAAGGCAAATCCTGAGGATTCTATCATCAGTTAAATGCCATACGTGAAACACGCTTGGGCGATCATGTCTCGAAAGAGACATGACTGACTGGGCAGAAGATTATCCCGCAGTAGGTTGCCATTGCTTTCTGCGGTAGACTGGTTGCCGACCAAGGCTATAGAACCCAATCTGTCCTGTTATTTAACCCATAACTGGAAGGAATAGACGGATTAATACAAGGGTATTTTTGCGTAAGTGAATACAATGAATTCGGCTGGAATTCGAACTCGGTTCCCCGATTTCTCGTTCCGAGCCGATATCCACTGAACCACCACGCACAACGATTCTATACATAAACAAAAAGAAAAAACGTTATTTTTCAACATTTTTAAATTTAAGAGATGCTCATAACAATTCATTAGGTTAAAGTGACGTAATTTAATGTTTAATAAAGTAAAGTTTATACATTAAAAATTTCAGATCAGAACTCAATAACGATACCGGGATTTACATCTAAGTAGCCTCTCTCGCACATACTCACACACACAAGACGTATTTCTTATGTCCTTATTTTTATTGAAGTTTTGTGTTTTTTGTTTGTGTTTTTGTTTTTTTTGTTTTTTTTTTTTTTTTACATTAATATTCTTTTCATTTTTAATATTAATTTTAATATTCGTTTCATAAGCAAACCAAAGGATATTTAATTAATTCCGGGAGAATGTCCTTCACAACCAATAATGTAGAATGAATATTGATAGTATCAGGAAACCAAGCATTTGTGGAAGCAAATGTTTTATACAAAAGGATTGGTATACGACCTGAAAACTTCGAATCGATAAATGGTCTCGGAACTAAGCCTATACGATTATTACAAAACATAATAGACGGTTCTTTGTGTTTTTTATTGTCATGATACCTGAACATAATCATAGAGGCATACGGCCATATCACGTTGGAACAGCGGTTCCCGTACGGTCACTGCAGTTAAGCAACATCTGGTCAGTACCTCGTTGGAAATACCAGCTTCTGTAAGCTTGGATGTGCGGGTTTTGCAATGGATAAAGATGAAGGGGAGATTGAAACAACCGAAATGTGGTTCTACAGAAGGATGCTGAGGATACCATGGACCGTACATGTGAGTAATGATAAGGTTTTGGAGAAAATAGAAACGAAAAGGAAATTAATATTTAACATCAAGAAACGATAGCTGACGTTCCTGTGATATGCAATGAGGAAGAAGGGCTTGGAGAATCTGATACTCACAGGTCAGATAGAGAGAAAGAGATACAAGGGAAAGTAATGCATGAAATACTTGATGGGCTTGGGGTATCTCGAGTGTGTAATTGTTAGCAAGCTTGTATCGCTAGAATCATTACAACTGAGTAGTGAGTTCGATCCTCACTGGGTGATCGTCGGAATTTTTCATCGGAGAGTCGAGTTCCAGTCAGGTTCGTTATATTCACTTATGCGCAAATACTCTTAAGAAAGGTATGAATCTGCCTCTTCTTCCCCAGCTATGGGTTAATTTGTAAGACTCGTATCACTTGTATAGTAATGAAAAACCTTTGCGTAAATGTACATCATATGCCTGCTTATAGCCAAATTACGTTGAAACGCCGGTTCTCGTCCGATCACCGAAGTTAATCGACTTTGAGTCTGATCAAGAATATCAGGTACTTTGAATGTGCAGATAGTGTAATCGATAAGGACTCTGAATGAGAAATTGGATAGCCGAGTTTCAAGTTTCATCGGGTTAATTATTTTCAGTTGCTTGCAAATACCTTTGAGAAAGGTATGAATCCGCCTCTTCTTTCCCCAGCTATGTGTTAATTAATCAAATTTGTAACACTAAACCATTTTTATCTTCAAAAATAAAAATGAAAATTCCATACAAAATATATAGATTTCGGGATTAAATAACCTATAGAGATGTTGACATGCCGCTAAAAAAAACAAAAAAAAAAAACAAAAACAACCAAGCATTAATCAGAGAACTTTGCCAGTTCTTTTTTTGTTTAGCTTGAAGAAATATATTAATTGGTTTTCGAAAGCAAAAGTGTTATATATCTTAGAGCAAATATTCGTTTAATTAAAACAATTCAACATTACATTTAAAAATCAATGTAAAGGAAATTTATAATGCGATTGCAAAAGTGAAATAAAAATCGAATATCTATATTCTGTACCTCTGGTCGTCATTTATCTAACAATTGTGTCTCAAGTTCACTCTGGACCGCAACGGAAACTCATAGACACGACCCATTGCTAAAGATGCTGGAAAATTGATAGATGTTAAGATAAATATAAAAAAGGACAAAATATAAAACAAACTTTACACTAGTTCACCTGATGTCATTTTCCTAAAAGCCACATTTAAAGAAGTTAGGGAGAAACGGTGTTTAAAGGAGACTGGGAGAGACAGGAAGATCGATTCTACCAGATGTCGGCAGACTTTTCGAGTGACTTTTAGTCTCGCTCTAGATAACGCGTTCAACAGATGCGTGAAGAAGCGGCTCACTCTCATAAGGAAAAGAAAAAAAAGACTTGTCTAGGTGAAGAAATAGAGCGGCAAGTTGACATAGGGAGGGACTGAAAAAAGAAAGAAA
>JBBBDQ010000484.1:5192500-5320000 GCA_037127315.1 Ascarosepion bandense
CTGTTACCCTACCCAAAACCCGCTCTGCCATCCAGCTGCTGAAGCTCTTCAAATATGTTATCAGCTGCTTCCCCTGTCTCTTTTCCTCTCTATCTGACCTGTGAATATCAGATTCGGCAAGACTTCCTTCCTCATAACCTGTCTCAAGAACTTCAGCTGTCTCTTCCGGATGCTCAATGATAATTTTGTCTTCGTTTCCATCCTTTTTAGAACCTCATCATTGCTCACATGCTCAATCCATGATATTCGCAGCATCCTTCTGTAGAACCACATTTCAGTTGCTTCAAATTTTTCCTTCATCTTTATTGATATTGCCCAGCATTCACTTCCATACTGAAGGACAAACATCACATAGCAATCCAGTACTCTCTTCTTTGTTTCTAGCGAAAATTTCCTGTCTCTTAATACTCTGCTCAGCTTCTGGAACGTGTACTTGGTTATTTCAATTCGTTTTCATATCTCAGTGTCGCAATTTTCGTCTTCTGTTAGAACACTTCTCAAAGAGTTAAGTTTTTTGTACTTGCTTGATTTTAGCGTCCTCCACCTGTATTTGAAATTTTGGGCTCATCCAGTTGCTGATGACCATAAATTCGTTTTTTACACGGCAGAAAAAAAACGCGGGTCTGAGCATAGTGTTGTATTTTAAGCCCTCCATATCGGCCTTCGACAGTAAGGCAAATGGAAGTCGTATATGTGATGTTGAAAAAAAAAAAATAGCCGGCTTCCTGTACCGTTCCGGTAATTACCTGACTCTTCCTACTATCCCCAACCCTTACAAAAGCTAGATGAAGCCCAAAATAAAGGACTGCTGCTATATATCGGCAGAAATTGCGCAGTCTTGACTTTCTAATCTTAATACATTTATTCCATAGAAATTAATTTGTTTTCGTTTAAGTTACAAAATGAACAGTTAGCCCATATAGACTTTCAAGTAGATATGGTATAAAGCATGTTGGATAAGACAGTGGGGTTCCCCTACAAAAGGGGATGCCGGTTTGTGCCCTGTCGGAGGGCACATTTTCTTTGTAAAGATTCTCGAATGCAAAGGCCATTAGAAATAATTCACATTAAATATGTAGTGTTTGCTAATTTTTTACTATAAATAGGTATTGTTGATAGTGTGTACACTACTTTTCTACAATTAAGAGGTGGTTCTACGCTCCTCAAAACCTTCGATTTTCCGATTAGAGGCTTTGCTGCTGGATGTAGTTTATCGTCATAACGAGTTTAAAAACTAGAAATAGATAAAAGTATAATCTGATGAATAAGCACTAAAAATCCCACCGTCTGATCCGCCGCGCTTTAGAAATGCCAGATTAAAAAATAAAAGCCCATTAATTCCATAGAAGTAACATTTTTTTCGTTTAGGATACAAAAATAAAAGTTAGCATATATGGACTTTAAGCAGACAGGATCTAAAGCACGCTGGATGAGACAGTGGTTTTCGCCGTGAAGATTCCCGAATGCACAGGCTATTAGATCTAATTCGCACTGTTTACAAAAAAAAAAAAATAAATAAATAAATAAAAAAAATTAAAAAAAAACAGACGTCTACTAAAACACCTGCATTTACTAAAATATAACATTTAAGTAAAAAGAAATAATATCGGATAATTATAAAATCTATTAAGTCCTTAGAAATCACTTGGATATCTATTTATTACTAGTTTTCTATATATTACTCGTTGCCTGAAGATCGCAACTGAGTGAAACTGAAGTAGTGATTCGAGCTAAGTTAATGCCGTGAAGCGTTTTTTGCTGTCTGGATTACATAGTAATTGAGCACTTTTATTTACTACTTAGGTATGTGCTTGTTTTTTTGTTTGTTATTTTTTCTTTGTTAGTTAGGGATTTTTTAGAGAAACGAATCCCAAGAGGAGTCTTTCCCCGATAACTTCAATCTTAACCTGACCAAGTCTAGGTTAACTGTTATCTTCCCCATAATAACCTTTGACCATCTAGACTTTACATCGAGTGGCTCTTTGGCCTTTTAGAGGTTGACTATCATTGTTATTTAGAAAAAGAGAAGTAGGTTATTTTGGGGGTTTGAGAACGTTCAAAATAATTTACCATATAAATTAATGATATTTACCTGTTCACTTGACGCGATTTTTAATAAATAGGTGGGGGCTACTATCTTATTTTGTAAAATATTCCAACCAGGACAGAATTATTACAGCCACCTCTTACACTAGATATTCTGAAATTTTAGAAGCTGGCTTTCTCCGAATCACAGTTAACACTTCGTCGTACTCTAAATTGAAAGCTAAAATAATGAGAATGTTAAAACTTGACACGCATGCCACGTTAGGGAGCTTATGGCTCGATAAAGATGTGTTTTTAAATAGCTGGTGCATTTTGTATACACAACGTTCAGAAATTATTTTTTTTAAAATTTTGTTAACGAATCAAGATTTGTATTTTTGGCACAGTTGTAAATTTTAATTTTATTCTTCATTTTAAGAGTTTTTCGCTTTATTTATATCCAACTAATTATAAAACATTCTTCTTCTATGTGCCGTGTCTCTTTAGGGTATTGACGATTATGGCTCTCCACAACTTCCTGTCTTTTGTAGTTCTTAGTTCTGTCTTTTTACTGTCTCTCTTTATACCAGTTCTGTTAATCATTTACACAAGTTCGTTAGGGAGGTTATTCACTGCTTTCCTCTGTACCTCTTGCCTTCAGTATATACTGTGAGAGTCAAATTTTACAAGCCCTTTTTCCTCATTATATTTCCTGGAAATTTTAATTGCCTCTTTCTGATTATAAGTATAAGTGTTCTTTTTGTTTACAACATCCTTAGATTTTCCTCCTCACTTATCACATGTTCAGGACAAAAGATTCTCAGCATCCTTCGATATAACCACATTTATTCCTTCAAGCGTATTCTTCATTCTTTCACTGTTATATAGGAGAAACAATATTATTAAACAGTTGCTATACAAATGCTTCTTAGAGATTCGGTGTCACATTTTCCGCACTCTGCTAAATCACTGCCCGATGACTCTGTCTTTTCTAAAAGTAGTTTTATGGCAGCTGCTCTGACGAGCTACTTTCCCTGGTGCCACGATCACATCTATTTATGCGTGCTACTAGATATGCATCAAGTTCCCACCTTTTTACCGTCGAAATAGTTGAATAAAACCTCCTCTTCTACTTTAATAGTTTCTTTTCTCACACTTCCCGATTGTAGAACTTTCCTTTTGAATGCTTCCATGATAGCTACAATCTTCAAAAGTTTAAATACAACGTCAATTGCCATCTTCTGTCTCCTTGATTCCCTTCTTTCTCTTATCCTTTCTTCTAAATCCTCTGTCTTTTGTTTCTTTTTTTTATTTTCTCTCACTGTAAACTCCTTCGTACCAGTGGCGTTCCTGCTTTGCTTGAGTGAAATTATAAAAAAAAACTATAAATATAAATTACACTGGTCAACAACAACAAAAAATGTTGAAATGGTGTCTTTTTTAGTTAATTTGAGGGCACTGAATCTGAAAATGAGCTTACTTTTTCTTGGTTAGCTACCGTTTTTGCTCTTTAAAAATGCTTCATTTTTGAAAAAAAAATCATTTTATTCATTTGTTTTCTGTATATATAATATTGACTGATGGCATTATCTCTCAAAGTAAAAATCCTAGAAACCCCTCAATTCGTATTTAATCCAACACTGTTTACATTATTTGGACTATTGTCCTCGTCTTTGTTACCATTTTTACGACATTTCGGCTGTTGTACACTCCGACCTTCGTCAGGTGCTAGGAATTTTGAACCGAACACTTTATTACAATCACTGGGGTGTATGATCTTTCTTTCTTGTGTTGTAGTGCCTCTTTTGGAAGTCATGAGTTATCTCCCTCTAACCCAGTAAGATCGTAATAAATTGTTCGGATCGAAATTCCTAGCATCTGAAGAAGGCCGGAGCGTACAATGGTCGAAATGTCGTACAAATGGCAACAAAGATGAGGATAATAGACTGAATAATGTAAATAGCGTAAATACTACCTCATCTCAGAAATATAGACAAATATAACAAATATTGGTCTGCTTATTGAGAAATAGTATCTTCAATAATAATCAGACCCTAACCATTAAAAAATAACACGATTGAATATACCAAGACTATCAAGTATTTTCAGCAAATCCTTTAATAAACTACCAACAGAAATAAAACCTTTGTGAACATAAGAACTATGGTAAAAAATTTATTTTTCTCGATTGTCATGTTCATTGTTATTTAAGTCCTTTATGATACTCCAGCAGTAGTCAGCCATCATTCGTTTGTTCCACCCTCCCTGGTAGCGCTCTTCCATTATTTTGATATCCTGATGGAATCGTTTTCCTTGCTTATCACTCACATCGCTGCAATTATTCAGAAATTTTTTACATGGCTATGTAAATAAAAAAAACCTTAATACTCATATTAACGCATTATTGATAAAGTGAATCACTGATAATGTTTAACGACGAGGTGTTGGAGAGGATGGAAACGAGGAGAAAACTCATAATTAACATAAGGAAGAGACAGATGGGATTTCCGGGACTTGTAATGAGGAAGGAGAATTTAATACTCACAGGACGGTTAGGGGGAAAGATAGACAGAGGAAATGAGACCCACTTAATAGTCCTGAGCAAATGGATGGCAGAGCAGGGTTTGGGAGAGTTACCAAGAGGAAGAATTTTGAGTGCGACAAGAGACAGAGCCAAGTAGAAGTAGAAGTCCATGATCGCCTACGATCCTGAGGGGATACGGCACATGCAAAAGAAGAAGAACTTTGGCAATAAATTGGAAAAATTTTGTACTTCTATTTCAATATCTTTTTACTCAAAAACACCTTTTTTTCTGATAGAAACTGTTTATTTTGGGTTGCTAACTTAAATTACTTGGCCTTACTGATAATTGATAGGTTTCTAGAACCTTTAGTAACTAAATGTTGCGATCAGTGAAGATCGTAAATTGATCTTTTTTCCCTCAAATTAAGCAATTTCCGTACTGCAAAAACGGTGGCTAACCATAAAAATCTGAAGTAATTTTTGGAAACAGCTTCCATCAAATTAGCTAAAAAATATGTTTTGTTTCTTGGCACCAAAAATCGTGTGACCCATTGTTATTTATATTTTTGTACATATTTGATTTTGTTGACTCTAATTCATTGACTGTCCCTTTTGCTAACAACGATACATTCTATTTTCATACGATTGATGATTAGTCCTTTCTTCTTACTTTTCTTCATTACATTCTGTGGGTTTTCTTGTATTTTCTTTTCTTTGTTTGCTATAAAGACTTCTAGATATTTTATGTAGTTTAAATTGCTTCCGTGAATCCTGGTAGAATATCTAAATTCTCTCGGTGTCATCTTACTCTAATGGTTAAATAAGTCCTGTGATAAGACACATCCTTGTCTTACGCCTCTTTCTATTTCTATGTATTTACTGAAATCCTTTCCTATCCGTATTGAGGCGGTTTTCTCCCAGCATATGTTCTGGATTATTCTAATATTTTTCTCAAATAATTTATAATAATTATAATGATTCATGTTGCCATGTTGAATATCTTCTCGAAAAGAATGATAAACTTAAAATACTGTTAAAACATCCCTTATACCCGTTACTTCATATACAATGCTAGACAAAAAGCGTAACAAGCCCATAAAACGAAAGAAGAGAAAGTTATAAAAACATAATAACTAAATACGTTATATTACCTAGACAGTCCATAATGAATGAAATTAAAAGGAATTAAGTTAATTAGAAGGCACAATAAAAGAAGGAACAGCAGTTCGTAATGAGGAATCGGAGAACCGAGTTCGAATTTCAATTGAGTTTTTTAGATCCAATTATGCGCAAATACCCTTGGAAAAGGCAAGTATTCATCGCCCACACACAGCTGTTGATAAAAAAACATGGTAGACTGAATCCTATAGCCTTGAGTGGAAACTGGAAATTCGAAACATCCAACTATGAGTTAAATAGCCTCACCAAACCACAATTGAGTATGGCTACACCTCTGAATACTTGTTTCTTCAGATAGAAGTTTTTCAAGGAACTGAGAAGGTTCTGGATCTTTTCAACCTTGGTATCGTTTTAGCTAATCATATCTAAAAGTTTTCGCAGACAACACAAAATTAGTTAAAATATAATCAATGTAAAAGAAAACTAATTTTATATCATCAGCATGAGTTTACCGAATAAAACGAAAAAAGAGCTACCGCTAGCAATTAGTGAAATATCACGATATTTAAAGAAAAAACAATAATTTGACTATAAAATGGATTTAAAATTAAACAAACACCTGAGAGCCACCGCAATCTTCGTGTTCATAACTTTAACATGGATAAAACAGTTTTAATAACAAATAGCCATTAATAAACCAGAGCAAGATGTATCGTAAGTGTGATAAATTACGAGTCTCCCGTGACTAATACACAGTTTGACTGTTTGAATATATCTTCATTTCTTAATAAATTAATACGAAAATAATGGAGGATAATAAACAAAACTGTTTACCTAAAATTACCTAAAATCTAATTTCTTTAACGATATATTCCGACTTTCCGGTAATATTGAGTTTGGTAGTTCAAAAAATATCTTGCTGACGATATCAGATTACTGGCAAAAACAAGTCAAGTTTCATTTTATTGATATTCTTTAGCGATTTACTAAGAGTAGCTTAGATATAACATAAGGCCACAAGAATAGAGCACCCAGTGAAAAAAGAAATCATTACTCAGTCGTTATTCATTTTGCGAGGCAAAATTGCTAATCATTAATCTTTGATTCTTATTGGTCAGATACGTATCACGTATAATAAATCAATAGAGGTTTATTTCAAATGTAAGTGTATGTATATATAGGAACGCTTGTCTGCTTAAATGTATGCGTGCGTCATAAGATTTTTCATTTTTTGTCTTTAAACAGATCTCTGAAGAAGCTTAATAAAAGTGAAACGTTTAATTAAGACACATTTCTTTCTTTCTTCTTTATTATATCATCTTGTCGAATTTCCATCTATATATTCAACACACACACACACACATATATATATATATATATATATATGAACACACATATATATATATATATATATGTGTGTGTGCGTGTGTGTGTGTGTGTGTGTGTGTGCGTGTGTGTGAACTTGAATGATCCATCGATTATTATATATGTGAGTAATATGGAAAAATCCCGTCCAGCCAACATGCAAGCAGAGTGAATATTTCTGGTTAGAGTCAGTCAGTTAAGTGCCATACGTGATACACGCTTGGGCGATCATGTTTCGAAAGAGACATGACTGACTGGGCAGAAGATTATCCCGCAGTAGGTTGCCATTGCTTTCTGCAGTAGACTGGTTGCCGACCAAGGCTATAGAACCCAATCTGTTCTATTATTTAACCCATAACTGGAAGGAAGAGACGGATTAATACCTTTCCCAAGGGTATTTGCGCGTAAGTGAATGCAATGAATTCAGCTGGAATTCGAACTCGGCTCCCCGGTTTCTCGTTCCGAACCGCTATCCACTGTACCACGACGAATCTAGAGGGAGCTGCTGGAAATTTGAACCGTACAGAATATATGATGCAATTATCCAGATCATTCCATTCTGGTAGTTCTGGAAATAAATACTACTGTGTATGAATGGTAAACCACACACACACACACATACAGAGAGATTGTGTGTGAGAGAGAGAGAGAGACAGTACTCGTCGTAAGCAAGTATCCTGTGATGTAGGCGTAGTCAATAGATGTAGACTAATAGTCGTGGATCTATAGTAATAAACCTCTAGACCTATGGACGTAGACTAATAGATTCTATTCGTTCTCGCCTTTGTCTGTATTTATGGCTGACAGCAGCCAATCACATTACTGTAAGGGGGAACCAAGGTGTATGGATCAAGAATTATTTTTGTTTTACTTATGAATAAACATGTGAAAAGTTTATGCATATAGAATCTTGTGTATGTTATAGTGGCAGTGGAATGCCTTGCTTGGGGTGACATGATTAAAAAAAAGTTCCTAACACAGTAAACACATTGCTACCATGTTTATAATTGATGATATTATGTGTGGGATTTCTCTATTTTATTAGTCATGCCACCATTATTTTTAATCTTCTTTTGCATGTGGATGCTGCTATTATGTATGTATTATCAACAAGTATATCACGGACAGGTCCTGGAAGATCTCCATGTGTGCTTAAATGAGATCGGATGAAACTGTTGTGGGAAAGGTGCAATGTCAATTCTCTTGTCAATTTTGTGGTGGTGTAGGCAATGTAATTTTTTACGGACTTAGTTGAGGAACACAGTTCTTCAAGAGACATATAAATTCATAAACAACACTGGTTCTCTGCAGTTAAAATCTTGCAGGTGAATTATTATTATTGATAATGAGGTTGGCAGCTTTTTAATTTTTTATAATAGATAATTATCTATTATGATAATACCTTGTCTTATTTTTAATGAAACCAGTATAAAAGAGAGATTGTTCCCTAAATACAATATATATATATATATATATATATATATATATATATATATATATATTATAATAAAGACCGTTGTGTATTTATTTATATATATTTTGCCGTCATTTTTTATAGTAGAGGTACACTCGTATATAAATATGATTCTCCCAAATGTGACCATCTTTAATGGGGATACTTACAAACTAGGATATAAACTCGAACAATGATTATTTTTTTAAAATCTAGTGTAAACCAGATCTATATCTATCTTTTCTACTTACATGTGAACCGAACCTTTGCCTTCTACTCAGAAAGCTTCTTTTTTCCTAAGGAATGCCACTTAGTTAAGCAAAATTCAGGGTATGTACTTCACTGAACACTCTCACCATGTTGAAAACTACAAGACATGAACCAAAATTTACAAACGCGTTTTTGTTAGACACAAATTAACATTAAATTCAATGGGGTCTTAATTCATACCCAGTAAATATTATATACTGTTTGAAATTTTTCTTATTTACCTTTTATGTTAAATGTGATGAAAAAAGGATCTCGGCCAATATATTTCCATCAGCTGCATGTTTATGGAGACGTCAATTATGTTTATTAAATTGAACTTGTGCCAAACAAAACTGAACCCCCACACTTTATTCCAGATCACAAGGTTGAAGAATAAAAAAAACTGTTTCGTATGTATAAATAAGTGAAAATTTAGTTATTAAACAGCATAACATGAAATTGCATGTATGTAATTATTCAACTGTGAAAATGTTCTCAGAGAAAGTGTAGTAAGGAGTTTACAGAATTAAGAGTTCGTTTGTTTAGTGAACTGTGATTTGTACAAAAAGGATAATTTCATGTTTTCACTGTGTATATCAACAAAGTAGTTGTAATGTCTTGTTCCTCTCGTTCTGTTGTGAACGGCAGTTAAGTGAAGAGAAAGAAGGAAAGATAAAGAAAACGGTACGAGAGAAGTTGAGGGTGAGCGATTACGGGTCACAGAGACAGTTATGTTTGGTCGGCGGTCGATAATTTCAGTAATATTATGCTTGGTTGACTGTTCTCTGCCTTCTTTAGTCTCTCTCTCTGTCTCTGTATCTCTCTGCCTCTGATATCTCTCTGCTAGACCAAAAAACGTGAAATATGTAGCCAACTCTGTCACGTGGTCGGCTCCGAATGCAAACTTATTTTGGGGCGGGAAGAAACATGAAACATGTTATCGGAAGTTCAATTTGTTATTTTTTGTAAATATCTCTCTTTACATTGGTTATTAAATATTTCAAACTTGTTCGTAAAATTTCGCACAGGCTCGTGAATTTGAAAACAACCAAGAAAAGAAAGTTATTTCTATTTCGTATTCACCACATATTAAAGGCTAAAGAAGCGCTTGTGACTTGCTAGCAACGATTTAGCCTTTCAATTCGGATTAGTAACTTCATCTTGATTGTTATACTCGCATTGTTTCTACCATAGTATCATTAGGCCTTCTTCAGATGTCTGCCTTCATACTCAGTAACCTGGGATTTGTGAAGTGACCTATTCGTTATCTATGCGACTTAACTATTTAATCCATAGCTAGCTGACAGAAAAGAAATTGTTCCATAATATTCCCAAGAGTAAAACTCGAATTGAATTAAGACTCGGATCTCTGATTTTCAATTCTGAGATGTTATCTATTGCACCTCAAGCACATCCGCTTGACATGCCTCCAAATTGTTTACTTTCTGGCTGTTCATATGAAATGAAATTGGCTCCAGCAGCTGACCTAATAGGCCTAAATGTCAAATGCAACGTATACTTATGACGGCTAATCATGCATGCAATTGAATGTATGCCTTATTAGAAATCTGAAGCACTGTTTCCCAGTTAGAAGCTAGAAGACAGCTGCCTAACCGATAAAAAAAGATGTAAATCTTATAACATAGCGAGAAACTCAATTTCAGTCGCTTTCCATCCATCTCAGCACTTTTGCGGTCACATGGTTTACATTTACATTTGCATCATGTGGCATATTACATACGAGTGGGCCCTTACCATCAAATTTGAAGGCAAAATATTTATATCGATATGCCGTGTAAAATGACGGCAATATATATATATATATATATATATATATATATATATATATATATATATTGATGCACCTACTATTGAGTCAGTCAGTTAAGTGCCATACGTGAAACACGCTTGGGCGATCATCTCTCTAAAGAGACATGACTGACTGGGCAGAAGATTATCCCGCAGTAGGTTGCCATTGCTTTCTGCAGTAGACTGGTTGCCTGCCAAGGCTATAGAACCCAATCTGTCCTGTTATTTAACCCATAACTGGAGGAAAGAGACGGATTAATACCTTTCCCAAGGGTATTTGTGCGTAAGTGAATGCAATGAATTCCCCTGGAATTTGAACTCGGCTGCCCGATTTCTCGTTCCGAGCCGATATCCACTGCACCACAACATTAAAAACATGAAAAAAATACACCCCCCCCCCGAGCGTGACTGGATGGATATATATATATATATATATATATATATATATATATATATATATATTCACTACTCGACGAGGTAATTATTGCAAAAAAAATAAAATAAGACAATAATAGCGAACACGCGGCAAGAGGTTTCAAAAAGTATTTGTCTATATTTTTTTAAGTTAGTTGTAATTATTTACATTATTTTCATTGTCGATTGTCTTAGCTTCATAAGCCCAAAACTTCATTCCCATTTTCCAGTGGATACCAACGTTGGCTGAAGTAATGTAAAAAGAAGTAATCCAAAGATTTGTGAGTTCATTACTTGGCCACAGAATAGGTGAACAAAAAAATGGAGAGTTGAGTTACAAAAGAGAATTAGCTAAAGCTGAAATATCCGGAAAAGGCATGGAACATAGAATTAGAACAATCTACTGACGTGAACTAAATAAACGTTTCGATTCGAAATTCCAATGTATATGACCTGAAGAACGCCGGAGCGTATAACCGAAACGTGTTGAATATGACAATAAAGATAAGAACAACAGTCCGAACAACTTAAAAAAATGTAAATCATACAACTATTTATTTAATTTTCTCAATTAATATCAACTAGTGGCTGTGTGAGTTTGAGGATTTTCTCCGGACGTGGATTCTTCTCGCGACGATATAAGAAATTCTGTTTTGTCCTCTCAGGTGTCCTTACATATCTACTTTTTATTCTTCTGGCTTCTTCACAGATGACAAATTCAATTCATCTGTGGTAACGTGAAAGTGTCCTTGCTTATCAATTTCTCCTGTAATGTAAGTTCTTCGTTAACATTAAATTTGATTATGACTCTCTTTATTCCCTGGTGTATATCCCATAATATATACTACTTCCAGATCAGAAATTTAAAGAATAAAAACTGTTTCTTATGTATAAATAAATGAAAATTTATTTATTGAACAGCATAACATGAAATTGTATGTATGTAATTATTAAACCGTGAAAATGTTCTCAGAGAAAGTGTAGTAAGGAGATTACAGAATTAAGAGTTCGTTTTTTTAACGAAATGTGATTTGTACAGAAAATGAGAAATCCATGTTTATGCTGTGTACATCAAAAAGAAATAGCAAAAGGGAAATGAAAGCTTGGTCCATGTAGTTGTTGATAATGCAATAGTCTGTCTTGCGAATCCTTATTTTATAAACCTTACGCACTGTTTTCCTCTGTGATTCTGACTGTCAACTCTCTGAGTATCAGATTTTCCAAGCTCTCTTTCCTCATTATGTGCCCTTGAAACCTCACTTGTCTCTTCTTGATGCTAAATATAAGTTTTCTTTTTTGTTTCCATTTTCTCTAAAACCTCGTCGTGGCTCACATGTTCAGTGCATGGTAATCTCAGCATCCTTCGGTAGAATCACATTTCTTTTGTTCTGTTTCTTTGTGCCAATTGACGAGCACTCAGTGTCATATAGAAGAACAGCTATTATGTAACAGTTTAGTACTCTTTTTTTGTTTCCTAACGAAGTACTTCTATAATCTATAATAGTTGTCTTGAGCAACTCAGCATTGAGCCATTTATATTAAATGTGTTTGTTGGCACCTTCATTTCGCCTAATTTCTGTTGCGTTCGGAATCCAGTGTAAACATATTCCTAGTTTGTAAATAGATGCATTCAAATGACTAGTAGAATCGTATATATATATATATATATATATATATATATATATATATATATTCTAAACATATACAATTAAATATAAGAGACAATGAATGCGTATTATGTTTAATCATGAGCCATTTTAAACATCGTATTTTGGCTTTAATTTCAGGTGAAAATAAAGACAATATTTCTCCAACAGTTGGATAATTTTTTATTAAGTTGGTTCTAAGCTTTCGGCTCCCATGAGCTATATTCAGAAAGGTTACAAGGACGTTAACATAAAAACGTCCACCATTAAAGACGATTTTATCTTGTGTTGACATAAAACTTTGCTAAGCAACGATGACAGTTACCAAATAGCAAATTAAAGCCAAAATACGATGTTTAGAATGGCCCATGATTAAACATAATAGGTATTCATTGTTTCTTATATTTAACAATATATATTTAGAGAATTATCTGCTGTCTCGATACAATATATATATATTTGATTAAACTATCAAAATCTTACCTATTGTTATGCTTGGTGATTTAATATTTGGTAGTACTTCCTATTTTGATAAGATTGTTGTTTTTTACAGATATTACTTAAATCGGTTTCTTATAATCAACAGTAAGGACAATTTAAGAATTTTAAGTGGTCAACTACATTCTATGGTTCAGGTATTGTTCCCGGGGGGGGGGGAAATGCCATCTTTCAGGATGATAATGCATCCATTCATACGACTAACGTTGTAGCTGAATGGCACTAGGAACATTACGGGTAAGTAGAACATCTTATCTGGCCACTACAATCGCCAGATTTGAACAACATAGAACACTTATGGTTCATTTTAAAAAAACAAGTGTCGAGTCGATATCCTCAACTGTCATCATTGAAATAATTGGAGACTGTTTTAGCTGAAGAGTGAACAAATTTCCTCTGGAAACAAGTCTATGTTTGTTCGAGTAGATCCCAGCCAGAATTCAAGTTGTATTTACTGCCAAAGCCGGTTCTACCACATATTAAAATTTCAAGGTGTTTCCATTATTTTCTCCACCCCACTATATATATATATATATATATATATATATATATAAATAAAAAAAAAATGATTTGTTTGAACATTATTTTACTCGTATTTAAGTAGATATTCTGTTTTTTAATTAAACAGTATTATGTATTTATATCTACTGGCCTGATTATTTATGATAAAACTTTATTACGAAAATGTGTGTCATTTGGCAGGATTCGAACCTGCGACCCCTTATCCACATAGGGGAAGCTACCACGTCTTAGACCTCTCGACCAATCAAGCCTATATAACACAGTTTTCGACTTATCGCAATAAAAACAAACGGAATATCTACTTAAATATGAGTATCGATAAAAAATAATGTTCAAACAAATCATTTCAAATTGTCGGTTGTTTATAACCAAGTTTCATTAATCTTCGTTAATTTCCGTAATACATATATATATATATATATATATATATATATATATATATATATATATTGTCATTATATTGTCATCCGCAGACAGATCTGTTTCGCCGTATCACAGCTATGTGTGTGTGTGTGTGTGTGTGTGTGTGTGTGTGTGTGTGTGTGTGTGTGTGTAAAAATACAAAAGTCCATATAACATACACTACCGGTCATAATTATGAGGCCACCCCAGTTTTTTTAAAGAAATGATGAACTTCATACTACTTTTAGTATGTATTGCCAAGTGGACAATTCTAAATGAAAATAGAATGGTTCTTTTGTTATTATTACTTTGCAAAAGTTTACAAGGCAAGGTAGCAAAGATGAACTCGTCCGAATCACCTGAAATTTTCTTCATTCTTTCATTGATGAGACTTCAATATTGATAATTATTAGATATTTATGAATTCATTTGATGCACATGTTATTGGGCAGTATTAACAAAAGAACCATTCTATTTTCATTTACAATTATTCACTTGGTAATAAATACTAAAAAAATATATAAAATACATAATTTCTTTTAAACACTGGGGTTGGCCTAATAATTATGGCCGGTAGTGTATATCCGTAAATCCTTCGTTTTTCAGTTATTTACTGTAGATGGCGCAATGCTGTCATAAGGACTACCTTACATTTGTCGTTTATTTACATTTGTGGCTAAGCTGTTTTGAACATTTAACCTGTGTACAAGTCAGTTAACTAGGACGTGTTCCATTTATCATTACCAAAATATTAACAATATTTACATTGTTTGGACTGTTGTCCCTATATTCGTTGAATATTCGTGATTTTTGGCCGTTGTACGCTTCGGCCTTCTTCATGCAATCGAACTTTCGAACTGAACACTTTATTTGTTCAACGGAGTAGATTTTTCTAGTTCCAGGTCCCATGCCATGTTTCTTTATCAGTTATATTCCTTTCACTCGACTCATCAATTTTTGTTCACTTCTGTAGCAAAGTATTGGATTCAAAACTTTTTGGATTAACTGGCTGTTGGAGACGATCCATGTATCAACACACGTCAAGTGGCCCTAGCAAGTTGTACATTTCATAGCAACGAATGGAGGGTACTTCAAGAGCAGCTCCTTTATCCGTATCATTTTCAACTTGTGCAGGGTCTTTTGCTCTCTGATCACTCACAACGAGAGAACTTTTGCACAAACTACCGATCCATTGTTTGTTTCATCAGGTTCTTTTTACAGATGAAGCCATACTTGGACGTGATGGAAAAACGAATTTATACAGCCAACATTTGTGGACAGATAGGAACCCACATGGTACTATACAGGCTAGACACCAGCATTAGTTTACGATTAATGTATGGGCTGGAATCGTAGCTGTCTGGTAGGTCCATATATTCTCGCAGAACGTATTAGAGGAGCTGTCTACAGGAACTTTATTTTGAATACACTTCCAGAATTGCTAGAGGATGTACCTCTGCTAATATGAACACGTATGTGGTTATGCATCATAGGGCTCCAGTAAATTTTAATCACATTGTTCGAGATGCACTCGCTGATATCTACCATGAAAGATGGATAAGTAAGGGAGGACCGGTTTCATATCCTACACGTTCTCGTAACCTCAGTCATTTGGATAATTTGTCTGTTGGGCCACTTAAAAAATACTTTACCCAACAGATACTAATAACTAAGAGATACTTCATCAACTTGTTACTGGGCCTGCGAAACCATTGGACATCGTGTGGAAGTATTTGAAAGAGTCTGCGTGTCAATTATACGATTAGTGTATGCGTGCGGAAGGTATTTTGAACATTTATTAGGTGTTCTGTAGGGGTACGATGATGACCTTTTGGACATATGTTTATATGGGCATTTTATCTTGATTTGGTATCAGAAACTCACCTTCAAGTTTGTAAAAATATATACATCTCTCTCCCCCCCCCACTCTCTCTCTCTCTCTCTCTCTCTCTCTCTCTATATATATATATATATATATATATATGAAGAAATATAGTTTTAAGGTGTGCTATATAAACGTGAACATTGAAATCAACATTCAGAGGCGAGAGACTGTTTTATGCTAGGCGCAATCATCAAACCATATAAATATTAATAAATATACATATTATCCATCGTTGATAGAATGACTTGGAGTTTAATGCACAACGCAATCTTGATGAGTGTACTGACCGTTACGTAGTTTAAATTTTAATAAACATATCTGATTTTTGGCGTAGCTATATATTATATTAGTTTTGCAGTTATTTTAGTCTTAATTTTAAAAATTATATTTGGCATTTAAAATTAATGGCCATTTTTATATAGGCAGAAACATTATTATATGAATCATGCGCATTAAAATAAAGGGAGATTACTTGCACTTTTCCTAAAAAATAATTTACATTATAAGATTAAAATATAAAATTGTTTATTAATTACCAATTATAAACTATTAATTATTAATTGTTATTAACCAAGCTTTAATTAATCTGGACCATCGTATTTAAGTAAATATGATCCGATGTATCTATGTATGTTTTGTATATATATATATATATATATACATATATATATATATATATATATATATAACTATTACTGATATGTTTTTAGTTGGGCTAAGTATTGAGGGTTGTTTAGGAAAATTTCTTTGTGATCTTTAACTGTGACGAATGATGGTTATTTGGAGAATTTGAAGATTATATCACCAATTTTTAGTTCGGAGTTGGGGCTATTTTTTTGGCTTCACTATTAATGTTATTTTCCCAGTTGTTGAATGTGTTTTTATAAAACGTATTAACTTTTTTATTGATAGCTTTGTGGTATATATCCGCATCGATTTTATAACGGTTGCCAGTCTTATCGGCTTTGATATGTATTTCATCCGATTCTTTGATCATAAGGATGTTTCTTATCATTTTTGTTGTAGATCTTTGGTAGTTTTGGTGAATACAGTTTTGTCTATTACCTAGAATGGATCTTTCTCGAAGTCCAATAACTGCTTGTCTTATAGTGGTGTCTTTTGGGACTTATGTTCATAAAACTCGGTATCGTTTTGGTTGTTATACGCGTTTCTGTGTGTAAAGAAGAAGACTTTCTACCTTATTCTTTTTATAACGTTCTCGATTTCATGTAAACAGGTCAGGTTTTGGGGATTTGGTTTTACTTTACGGCATATCAACCTCAATAGGTTATTTAATGCCGACAAGTTTTTTTACAATAGATTTGTATGAACAGAATATGTATTCTTTGTAAGAAATAAGTTTATAGATCAGGTTTCATAGATGTATTTTTGTATAAAGGTTTTTTTTTAGAGTCAGATATATTGTTGGTTATATTTTAATGTAGTGCAGGTCATATTTTACTTAAAAAATGTATTGCTAGTGAAAAGTTTTTCCCCTTAGAAATATTGCTGGTAAGTTTTGTTTATTTTCCAAAAATGTTTTGCTGGAAATACTGTTTATCCTTCAAAAATGTATTGTTGGAATTTTTACAACAAAAGTCTCTTTGCTTTCATAGTGTCTTGACCACGGTTTGGGAGGTTAACTATTTGCCCGTAGCTTGGACCGTAATAGGTGCTACCACCCCAGGTCATGGTGAACCTGGGAACAATAGCAATTAAGAGGTGGTTCCGCACTCCTCAAAACTCAGAGACTTTGCTGCCAGATGTAGTTTATCGCCATACCCAGGACCGACCTTTGTCAAGGACCCACGATGTTTTTAGTAGAGTAGTCCAAGCTAATAGGTTTTATATTCCATCAACGGTTAGAATACTAAATATAAATATTTCATTACAGCTATAACACTGTTTAATATAATTATAACATCGTCCATATCGTACTAGTGTTAATAAAACAGTGCTCGATGAAATACAACAGAGCTATTAAGTATATATTGATAAATACACGTATAATCCTTAACAGGTAGCACGACTCGAAGTTATATGTAGAACGCAATCTTCAGGTGTTGAGTATAAATTGTCCATCACGTAATTTTAAATTTAAATAATAATAGAGAGAACAGGTAGGTTAAAACCCACTGTTCAAGCATTTAGTTTTATAAAGCGTGCTCGATACAAAGTAGAGCCTAATATTGTAACTTTGTTATTACAATGGTTTATAAAATGTAATAACAAAATTACAATATATATCTGTATATATATATATATATATGTGTGTGTGTGTGTGTGTGTGTGTGTGTGTGTATAAAGAAAAATATCTTACAGTTGAAAATATGAATCATTCATATTAAATATTAAATCATAATATGAATCATTCATATTAAATTATATTTAATCGGTAAGAGATAATATGTATATTTATTGATATACATTTAATAGCTCTGTTGTATTACATCGAGTACTATTTTATTAACACCTGTACAATATGCACAATATGTTATATATATATATATATATATATATATATATATATATATATATATATATATAAGATGATGACATTGTTCACTGAAAATGGCAAAATATATTTGGCTCTGGACTAATCCGTAACGTTGATCGATAAAGTCGTGTAGACAAGATCGATAATGGAAAGAGAAACACATATAAACGCTCTGAGCTTTTGCCAAGTATTAGTCTAGAAATCTTCCTTAGAAGAGATAAAGATAGAGGGAGAGTGTGTGTGTGCTTTTGTATGTGTGTGTGTTTTGTGCGTGATAGATAGATAGATAGATAGATAGATATTAGAGGTCCTTAACACCCTTCACTCTTGCGACTTACTTTATCTGTTTTCATTACCCTCTCCTCTCAAAAGTTTCTGTTTCTCTATTGCTTACAATTTGTTACCCATATACTATCATTATTTATTATTTACCCTATCTTTTTTCGTTTTTCCTCTGTCTTATATTTTCTATTTCTCTGAATTTCATGTGCTATATACTTTAAATATGTGGTCGAACATAGCTCTCCGCGGCTGCCTGTATTTTACTGTCCTAAGTAACGCTTTTTCCTTCTGATTTTTTGCCTGAAATATACCCCGTGAATGTTTAGTTTACAAGCGTTTTTCCTCATTATGTGCACCAAAAATATCATCTGTTTCTTTCTAATTGTTACCAGCAGCTTCCTTACCTCGGTGTATAGTAGTGGTTAACAAGTCTAATTTGGTTACAACTGTGTAGTGAGTTCCAGACAATTCTGAGAGCATACGATGTCCTACCAGGATTTATTATTGACGGGCATATTCTTAACAACATAAGATACGCAGATGACACGCAGACGTAGAAAGGAAACTATAAAAGTTTCTACAGACGGTAGTAAAAGAAAGTAACGAGAAAAGACTAAATATAAAATACAAGAATGCATAGTCATCAGCAAAAGAATGAGCCCAAAATGCAAATTACAAATCGTGGTTAATAAAATCAAAAAGCACAAAAAATTTAAATATATAGGAAGTGCTCTAACAGAAGTCGGAAAGGTGTGATACTGAGATCCGAAGACGTATTGGGATGGCCAAAGATGCATTCTAAAAGCTAAGCAGAGTATGAAGAGACAGAAAAATATCATAAGCAAAGAAAAGAATACTGAACTGTTAGATCATATCTGTATTCTTGCATGGCAGCGACCGTTGGACAGTTTTTTTTAATCATTTCATCCCAAACAAGGCATTCCACTGCCACTATTGCGCAAGGGGTTACATAGGGGAAGGTAAAGAGAAAGAGTGGTTAGATATAAATGTCAGAAGGAGGGTGATAGACGGGTAAGGATACCGAGGCTGAGGTTTGGGTAGATGGGAAGAGTGCTTGAGAGAATGGATGTGAGTTAGTGTGTTAGGAGGTGTCTATAGACCTTACATTTAAACTCCTGGAGATTGTAACTGTCGGGGAAGCAATCATGTGAAAGGGAATTCCACAGTCGGGAAGTGCGAGAAAAGAAGCTGTTGGATTAGAAATTGTGGTTACATTACATTTTATCGGTTTCACTGTAAAAGGGTGGGACCTAGTTGCTAATCTAGTATCTCATGCAAATTCGTACCTAGGGGGCACCACGTCAAAGACAAAGAAGAGACTTGAACCAACAGAGATAGGTTTCTAGAGAAACATGCCTAGGAAAACAAGGCACGAACATGTGAGCAACGACAAGATTTTAGATAAAACAGAAATCAAAAGAAAACTTATATTTAACATAGGAAGAGGCAGTTGAAAATTCAGGGACACATAAGGAGAAAGAGCGGTTTAAAAAATCTGATACTAAAAGGGTAAGTTAAGGAACAGAGGGACTGGGTAAGTAACGCTTAACATACTTGATTAACTTTAGTAAATGAATGATAGAATAGGGAATGGGGAGAAATAAGAAAAGATAAAACTTATTAAGAGTTACAAGGTACAGGCATATGTAGAGGGTCTTTATCGCATACCTCCTGAAAGGACACGGCGTTTAAAAAATGATTTTAATCTTCCATTACTGTCCCATACAAAGTTTAACAATAAATAACCCAACAAGGGCTGCAATATGGTAAAATCACCAAGCAACAACTTTGTACAGGGTACGACAGAAATACCTCAGAGAAATACCTTCCAGAAATATATTTCACATAATCGTAAAACATTAGCTAGACAAAAATACCATTGCCTCTAATATAATTATGTGGGAGGTATTTCTGGTAGGTATATGTTGAAGGTATTTCTAGGAGGTATTGGGGAGGTATTTCTATAAGATATATGTGAAAGATATTTTTAGAAGTTATATGTGGGAAGTATTTCTAGGAGGTATATGTAAGAGATATTTTAAGGAGCTAAATGTAGGAGGTATTTAAGAGGTTTATGTAAGAGGTATTTCTAGTAGGTATATGTGGGAGGTATTTATGGTGTATATTTGAAAGGTATTTCTAGGAGGTGTATGTGGGAAATATTTCTACGAGGTATATGTGGGAGGTATTTCTATGGGGTATTTGTGAAAGGTATTTCTAGGAGGTATATGTGGCAAGTATTTGCAGTAGATACATGTAGGAGATATTTCAAGGAACTATATGCAGGAAGTATTTAGGAGGTCTCTGTGAGAAATATTTTTAGGTGGTGTTTGTGGCATATATTTTTAGGAGGTATATGTAGGAGGTATTTTTAGTGGGTATATGTGGGAAATATTTCTAAGAGGGATATGTGGGAGGTATTTCTGACACACCTTGCAGTTTTTGTTTTCCTTAAAAGATTCTTCAGTACTAATGAATTCTATCCATGCTATTGTTAGAGTTCATCAGTCAAACGAAATCTTTATATATTCCATTTTCATCTTTGTTTTTCTTTCTCTTAATAGTTAGGTTAGTTTCTAAAAGGCGTCTTTCGTTTTTTTTTATACAGCTTTGGATATCTTTTCTATATATCCATCAATGTTTTCATTTTCTTTTTCTATTTCTCTTTCGCTCTGCCCTCACACATAAAACATCGAACACAAATTTTCATATAAATTTACAAATCAACAATCCGGCCGTGCATAGAATAATGTTGTCATATCTGGTCAGGCGCCCCTGGTGTTCATCTCAATGTTCCCGACAGGTTTCTAAAGGAGAATCTGTAATGTGATTGGTACAGATATGGCAGCTAAACTCCAGTCACTTTCTCACCGGCGAGATGTGGCTTCCATCTGTCTCTTCTACAAATATTTTCATGGCTCCTACTCCGACGAGGTTAGGTCACTGGTGCCCCTCCACAAGAATTTGCTCGAGCAACCAGACTGGCAACAATGTCCCACAATTTTACAGTTCAGTCTACCAAATGCAGCCGACAATTCTACTCCCTCATATCCTTTTCTCGCACTTCCCGCCCGTGGAACTCCCTTCCGTATACTTACTACATCACCTCGTGTATCGTCTTCTTTTTCCTTTCTTACTTTACCTTCGCAACTGTCATCACACCTTTATTCCCATCATTCTCTAGCCTTTTCTCGGACACCCCCTGGAAACAGGTTCGTCTTTCTCTTCGCTCTCCTTTTGCTTAAACTTTTACTCTCTTATGTAGCCCCCTGCGCATCAGTGGCGGTACCGCCTTGCTTGGGTAAAACGATTAATATATATATGCGTGCGTGTGTATGTGCGAACAGTGTGGTAGACATTAACAGAATCTTTCTCCATCATTTATGTTGAGCTTGAGGATTGGCACCACACAGATGACGAAAAGACTTAAGGAAAGATAAACGTGGTGCTACAGAAAGATACTGAGAATACCATGGACTGAATATGTGGTAGTTACTAAAAGATTCATTCTATGTGTTTTATGTAGAGTTTATGCTTACAGCTTAGCACCACACAGATGAAGAAAAGACTAGAGGCAACTGAAATATGGTTCGACATGAGGATGCAAGGAATATCATTGTCTGACCATGTGATGGATGACGAAAATGGAAACAAAAACATACTTATACTTAGAATCAGATACAAGAAAAAAATTATGGGCATGAGAAAATAGAATACTCGAAAGACATATTGAAGGAAACGAGAGGCAGAGAATATCAGAATGAGGACTAGGAGAGACGGTAAAATGATGAAATTTACTAAGATATACAAACAAGAAATTAAGATATGACCGCTCACGTCCTGAATGGACACATCACATGAAGAAGAAGAAGAAGAAGAAGAAGAAGAAGAAGAAGAAGAAGAAGAAGAAGAGTATGAATTTTCTACTTTTCACGCGTAGTCATTCGGTATTTTTCCTCGCTTATCATTTTATTTGATACACTTTTCCTCTTCATTTTCCAAGCGTTTTCTCCACCTCCATATTTCCATTTTCCCCCTTTCATTCACGCAGGAACTACTCTTCTCTCTTCTCTTCTCAAAATACAGCCGTTAAAGCAACTGACTACATCATTATTTTCCCGATCGAAGCAGCGTTTGAAATCTGACAGTGATTATTGACTCGGCAGTAAAGACTCTTTTCAGCATATGGTAAAAAAAAAAAAATTACGTTTAGTACATTGTGCAAATCCAGACTGATAGACACTCGTTCTTTACAAAACTGATACTGGTGATATTTATAACTTTGAATAGATTTTAAAAGACGTCATATATCATTGGTTCTGTTATTTCAACAATTTCTTTTCCTGATGACATTTGTCGTGTTTCCAATATTAACACCTCTTTTTTGAGTTCAACCGGAATCAGAGTATATTATTATCCTTTACCGATGGCAAAAGACATCAGGATGGAAATTTCAACTTATTTTATCTTGAATATATATATATATATATATATATATATATATATATATATATATATGGAAAATTGTGTCACTTAGTTGAACAGTGTTATTTCATTCATGCCGACTTTGAAATTTCGTCAGCGGTTTTCTCTTTTTTCTGCTTGTTTTGTTTTGGGCAGTAATCCCTCTTTTATACAAGTTTTGTTAAAGCCATCTAACAAGGCATTGTGATTAAGCTATTTATTTAAGTTTTGTTAAATATAACAGACAAGGAAAATTTATGAATATTTTATTTAGTTTTTTTAACATTCTTACATTTATATGTTCGGAAGGAGTGCAAAAAATGTACATATTCTTCATTCTCTCAAGCGTTTTAGACACTTCTTTAGTCATTTTCAAAGAAGATTGTTTGTAAATGTTGTCAATTTCTCTTCATGTGTGACTGTTTAAGATGTAGTTTTGTGCTATAAGCGCGATCACTACCAAAAGAGAGACTTCACGAAGCTTTGTCTGATATATTCAAAGCAATTTTATTATTGCTATTACTAACGGCAGTAGAATGACTATCTGAGTTAAAAAGAAACAACCAAAAACAAATTATTTAAAAAGAAAATATTCTCAAAAATATTTTCAAAATTGAAAATTCCCAGCGTCTCTCATTCGTGTAGTTTGATCAACGTAAACAAACCTAGTCCGATTAAGTCCTAAAGAAGAAACGTAACAGTAACACACAATAATCTTTTACATTTTGTCATACATCTTTACTTCAAATCTATCTATCTATCTATCTATCTATCTATCTATCTATCTATCTATCTATCTATCTATCTATTTCGGTGTTTTCATATCTATCTATCTATCTATCTATCTATCTATCTATCTATCTATCTATCTATCTATATACACATTTATTTCATGTGTAAATTCAAATTTTGCATTTGGGTTATAGCTATTTCCACATGTCTAACAGAAACATGCCGTGTTCAACCCCAGTCGAAAAAAAATGTAGAAATTCTAATATAACAGAAAAGAAGGTTAGTAAAGAAAAGAAAAAGATAAGGAAGGTTGGTCAAAAAAAGGCCGAGAAGAGGAGAGAAGGGGATAATATCAATATGCTTCTTTTAGCAACGGAAATCAATGGTCTGCCTCAGACGTCAAGGGTAAGTGATAGGAACAAATTTAAGGGTAACCAAATCTAATTTCTAACCAATATAAAAAATAGGCTAAAAATATAATGATTAAATTAGAATAGTTAAACTTATTTAAAAGAGTTTAAATCTACTTCGATGATGACATTTGCGAATCATCTCCTGGATTGATTACTACTATATATATATATATATATATATATATATATATCACCATATTTATCTTAATATCTTGATAATAATTCCTATTGCGAAAATTCAGTTCCTCCTGACATACACTAAATTTTATAATTTGACGTATATTATATATAGAGAGAGACTACCGGCCAGAATTATTAGGCCATCCCAGTTTTTTAAAAAATAATGTATTTCATACTATCTTTAAGTGGATAATTCTAAATAAAAATAGAATGGTTCTTTTGTTATTATTACTGTGCAAAGTTTTACAAGGCATAGAAGCAAAGATGAACTCGTTCGAATCACCCTTAATTTTCTTCATTTTTTCTTTAATGAAACTGCAATATAGATAATTATTAAATAATTATTATTTCGTTTGATGCACATGTTATAGTCGGGTATTAAGAAAAAGACCATTTTATTTTAATTTACAATTATATACTTGGCAATAAATACTATAAAATTGTATGATATACATAATTTTTTTAAACACTGGGGTGGCCTATATAACTAAATTTGTTTTCTATTTAAAATTAATTTAATTTACATTGCGACACAGAAATTTCTCTGTTTCGATATTTTACTTCGTCATCAGGTCATGTTGACTTATTGTGTGAAAATGATTTATATTTGAATGCATAAGATAATACGCCTGTTATTTAAAGAGCTGATATGGATGTGAGAAGACAGAAAAATGTATGTTTATGTTTAAATTAATTAATCACAATGAAGTTCAACTTTTAAATTTAAAAATATAGGTTTTATGTATCGGAAATACAGCTTTTCTTTTCTCAGTCTTACGGGGAAAGTGTTAGCTAATCAAGCCACCGTCTAGACCGCTTTACTTTCTGTGCGATGTATCCATTTTTGTTACTAGATTATTGTCTTAGCTTTCGCAGTATCCCAGCAGTTTTTAAAAACAAAAAGAAAGCAAGAAAACATTTTATAATATTATATATATATATAGATGTATATATATATAAGTGTATATATATATATATATACATATTATATATATATATTATATATATATATATATATATATATATATATATATATACAATTATATATATATAGAGAGAGAGAGACTTGAATAAAGTTGACGTCATAATGTAAGACCTTAGGATCCTTTCAGCTAACACATTATCAAAGGTGTTCGTTGGCGGTATTGTTAATGATAGACAGGACACGAAAATTACTTACAGGAAGGAAAGTTGGAACTCGTTTAAAAACATAATTTTAATAAATATATAATTTAAATGTAAGGGGTGTGTAAACACACAGTTCCACAAGAGCAATAAAATGAAAAAAGAAAAACTTACAATCCCTCCAACAATCGTAAGGAGCGAAAGAAATGCTCTTTCTGTCTGCACAGACTAGGCTCGTAGATATCAAATAAACAGCCCCCAACACACGTAAATGATGTGCAAATCAGAAAACCATGTGTCCTTATACCTAGAGGTACAATCTTGAGTATCAAGTAAGTGTTGATAATGTGTTGACTGAAAGATCTTCAGGTCTTACATTATCACGTCAACTTTATCTAAGTCTATTTGTTATTTCTGTGGGTACAAGTCTCTGTTTATATATATATATATATATATATATATATATATATATATATATAGGTATGTAATTGAATTGCAAAATCGAAAAATGTAACTCCAAGGAACTTGATTTGCAAAACCTATTTAATTGAAAATTGTATTTTGGAAGAGAGATTTTTATCAATTTAAATCGACACGGCCAATGAATGCCAAATGTTTCCCTATAATTAAACTGGTATATATATATATATATATATATATATATATATATATATATATATATATATCATGATTGTCATCGGCTTTATCTCGTATTCAAGAATGTAATCTCTTCGGTTATGATCGCTTTATTTACGACAGCGTTGATGACTAAACATATCAATTTTTTGCACCCCTGAGACGATGGCATTGACTGCATAATAATCTGTTGGAGGACGAAGTCGATGTTTTGGAGCCTGTTTTTCTTGTCAATTGACTTCTCCATTTTCTCTTCCAATTTCGAAGCTTTTGGTCCCGATGGTGAGGAAACATCGACGGTTGAAGAGGACCTGGTGCATGCGTTTCAAAAGGTTTAGCCTCAAGTCCAGTTGCTTTTAGTGTTGTTTTGAGTTGGTCCTTGTATCTTCGAAGATGGCAACTCATGACGACTTTTCCCTGAAGTGTGCTCACTGAATAAGATTTGACGTGGAAACCTTGATTCTTTCATTCTTACGACATGTCTTGACCACGAAGACGGTGTTTAAAGCATCGAATCAAACATACACGCACACGTATATATATATATACATATATATATATATATATATATTAATAATAATGATAATAACAATAGTAATAGTAACAAAAATAATAATAATTGTTATACTATAGTTCAGTTCGTCTCTAAAAACCCACCGAGAACAAACTCGGAGGGGAAAGAAGGGGAAGTAAAAAAAGAAACAAAGTACATGAGAATACGTTAAATACTCGTAGGAAAGAAAAAGATCCCGAGACGAAAACCCTAACACTAAAGCGCTCAATATAAAGTAGAGCAACAAAGAAAGAATAAATCTAAGTAAGAACCAACAAACCTACCTAGGTAAGGGTAAGAAGGCTCCAAACAAAAGAAGGTCAACAAACCTAGGTAGGTTTGTTGGCTTTTACTTATATATATATATATATATATATATATATATATATATATTCGTCCTTGATTATAGCTAAAAGTATAAACGAAAGCGCTTCGATAAATAAAATATTCGGACAATTTATGTACTGAAAAGAAAAAATATAAGATTATTTGAAAAATACTATAAAATGATAACCATATCACATTGTCTGACATTTTAATGAAACTTTCATTAATAGAAATTACAACCTAAACACACACACACACACACACACACACACACTATATATATATATATATATATATATATATATATATATATATATATATATTAAGTCCCAAAATGTAGTGAATATAGGTAATATCACATAGATTCCGAAATTTACATTCCGTTGAATACCTATTTCATCGAGAAAATTCTCGCTTCATCATAAACGATCAAAAACAAAAAATTATTTATTAATACAAATATGATACAAAAATTCACATACCGGAAGATACCTAAAAACATATCCATACACAGGAAGTTAAAAACAAAGGTAGGGTAATTAAGAAAGAAAAAAATTGTTGAAAATTTGTCGTCCTGACATAAAAACAGGGAAAAAGACAGAGATTCATGACTTGATATTAGGAAAAGACTTTTAGAATACGTCTCTATTACCGAATCAAAAATAAAAAAATTAAACGTGTTAAAGTAATAAGAAGTGGTAGACGGAAAGTAAAAGAAGTGACAGGGGAAAAGGAAAAAGAAAGAACAAATGGGATTGATGGGGTAAAGTTAACGAAGAAATAAGTCAGTGTCCGAGATGACAAGGGCTTCAGAATAGCTATTCAAATGAATGTATATTTCGGAATTTATATATATATATATATATATATATATATATATATATATATAGTCATCCGAAGACAGATCTGTGTCGCTGTATCACAGCTCATCAGTACGGTTTGACTCCGATTGCTTTTTAACCCAGGATTGAAACGCAACCGAATTGGCGTCAGTCGGCGATTCTACCTCTGGGCTATGGGCGCTCAGTAGAAGAAGGCAAACCTATTAGCGTGTATATTATCATTATACATGCCCAATAGCCAGAGTGCTCTAATTCATTATTGAATGAGCGATGCGTACATGCCAGAGTAGCTACTGAGTAGTTACACACACACACGCACGCGCGCACACACACACACACACACACACACACACACATATATATATATATATATATATATATATATATGATTGAGAAAATGAAGAAAGCTTTTCGTGTCAAAGTGAATATGAACTAAACACAAATCCTTCACTTCACCTAGGGTCGGGGATCAGCCACAATAATTAGACAGGCTCTAAAACAGTGTTTCCCAACCTTTTTTGGCCAAGCCCCACCTAATCACCTCTAGAATCCTGATGGTTTTTATAATTCTTATGTAAAAATTGAACTCCGTTTTAGGTGATGCGTAAAACACCAATACTTTGATTTAAGCTTTTATTTTAATATAGAAAAATATTTTTAATTAAAGTAATAATTCTACTTTTATTTCAGAAAAGTATTTTTAATGCCATGAACACAGTATATACGAAGAATTTAGAAACCTTTGCAAAATGAAGTTCTAAAATTATTTTAGAATGGAAATTAGCCATTAAGTGGCAGTGCAATCGATGGTAATTTAAAAATCCAAGAGAAATGATGAATGAAAATCTATGTAACATTGCTAAATTTTTATTTATTGCAATGTTAGGGTTAATAGATCACAAGAACAAAGACCTTTATTAGCAAAACACCTAACAATCGAATTGCCCCCTAAAAAATCAAATTGCTACTTTGTGGGGCGTACGCCCCACGCTGGGAATCACCACTCTAAAACGATCATTTAATGATACCAAGAGCCCATCCCATTGTATGGAAAAAAAACTTTCCTCATACCATTACTCCACCATCACCACTACCATCGAGCCTGATCAGTATCCCTGGTGGTGCAAGTTTGGATGCGCAGCTGATGAAATTGATAATAATTCCGAATTACGGCCAAGTTCGAATTCCAGTCCAGTTCGTTAATGGATTAAATAGTAAAAACGACTTGGGTCTTCAGCCTTGGTTAGTAATCAGTCTAGGAGAAGTACTGCTCTGAATTAAAAAAAAAACTATATATAGCCCCGACGATGCACAGACTATACATGTGTTTTATAATGACTTTGAGACCCTGATTGCAGTCGATCTTCCTTCCTTCCTATTTGTTTTCAAACAAATGTCCTTGAGACAGACGCTTGTTGTTATTTTTTATCCAGTTCCTTCTTTCTGCAGATTCACTACTTACCAGAACCATATAAATGTTCATTCGCCATTTAATTCTGGAGAGCGTTGTTGATCGCGATACTGATTTTTGCAGTTAATCTCTCTGTCTGTCTTTTGTTTTGTGCCACCCACTTTTATAAAATTCCTTTTCAGGCATCTCTTCACTGCTAACAACGCATTGTGATTTCCACGTTTCTTTTTTCACTCTCTCTTTAATCAAATCTATTTTTCTTGTTGTTACAAGCGACCAAAAACAAGCGCATTGTGTTTTGTAATCATTAAAAAAACAAGCATCAATCCAATAAGGAAAAGACATTTGAGTACCACAGTTTGTCTTCATATTTTGCTAATGTTCCTTGTTACTTGAGAGGCACTTAAACAATATAGGAAAATAGAAAATTTGCAGATGAATTTCAAGAAATACTGATTAAATAAAAAATGGAAGTCTATTGATTATTTGATGACCTCGGTTGAGTGTATGCATTATTTTATGCTATGTTCTACTAATACTAAATTTGTTATCAAAAGAATATAGTAAGGAAACTTCCAAAATTGATCGGTCCTATACATGTAGTGTACTATTATATCACTTATGTTATAATTTGCAATTAGATTTCATAATGTACCTATTCAAATTCAAATAATGACGCTGTGATAAATATATATTGTATTATATTAAAATCAATTTTTTGTGTTCTTAATAGAAACCCAAAAAATACATACTTAGAACCAGAAAGACACAGTAAATATTTCTGGGACGCATAATGAGAAAAGAATGTTTGGAAAATTTGATATTCACAGAATATATTAACGAAAAGCGGTGCAGAGGGAAAGCATAAGCAGCCGACTTAACGGTAAACGGAGAGGAGAATAAGGAGTGGCAGAGATGGTAAAAAGACAAACTTTGTTGCGGAGAGTCATGATCGCCCACCTTCTAAAGGGACAAGGCGCATAAAAAAGAAAACTATTCCAACTCATTCATCTACCTGAGAAATCGCTACCTGCCACTGCTTTCAGCTTCCGCACAAAAAAAAAAATGCTCCTTGTCAGTTATCTAGAACTCATTCTCGAGTGATTGACAATCTCTTACGCTGTAGCGAAGAGACGAAAAACGAAGGTTTGCCGCCAAAGTGAAGCGGACTCGACGGTAAAGAAAACAACAAATCGACGCTGGGGGAGTGAGTCTTTATATGCATTCGAGACTGTCACAATTACTGTTTTCCATTTCAAATTATTATTAAGAAGAAATGCTGATAAAAGTAGAAATAAGATGACAGTTGGCATTACATTTAAATTGTTGGTTGGAAAGCAACTTAGCTGGAAAATTCCACAAGCGCGGAGTGCGAAAGGAGAAGCAGTTAAAATAGAACTTACGGTAACATCTAGCAATTTCAACTGTAAAATCTAGAATTGCGATTAAATTCATAAAGTTGAGGTAGCAAAGAGGAAAACGCAAAAGACAAAATTACCATGAAAATATTTATAGAAAGCTACGGGAAGTGGTGAGAGATAAATCCGGAAGGAAGTAATGGATAATAAAAACAGCAATTTTTATATAACAAATGATTATAGTTCAATGAATCTATATACAGTTTAGGCCCATATATAAGGTACAAAATACACTCGACGTATCTACCATCGGCGGCTACCACACTCTCTAAGTGGGACCAGAATCTGAAGCAAGCCTTTGTGAAGGCAGTTCAATGCATGTCTACAATAGAGTACTTGATAGCTGTCTTCTTGGTGCTGTTGGGCCTGCTTTTCGCCTTCCTCTCCAAGACGCCCCACACATAATGTTCAAGAGGATTACGTCTGGCAGTGAGTGGGAGTGCGTAAGTCGATCAACGAGATGCACGCTGAGTAAGTGTCGTCTCTTGAACACGTAAGATTTATAATTCAATTCCTCCTTGACTATACGCACGATTGTTTGCCTGCTGGTGACCATTTTCTTTGCGATTTTCCTCATGCTTTTGCTGGGGTTTTCTTTGGCAATCTCGGCAATGTCGGCGACAAACAGTTATCCTGGTGGTATCAATGAGTTTCATATAAGTCCTGTGCTCTAAACTGAATTTCTTTTATCGTTTGAGGCCCCATATGCATTTATAAGTTCGTAGATCATGGTTTTAAGGTATTTAAAACAATGATTAATGATTTTCTTGGCTTTGTGGCTGTTGCGAAGGCTTTCCACAACAGCACGACGATCGTATTCTGAAAACATGTCAATTACTAAGCACATTGTGCATCAATGTCAAGACACCTACCGAGGTATGTTAGTTTCTAATGGCACTCTCAAACCCTCGTTACACTGAGAGGTCATGGCGCAGTTGCAACGTAAAAAGTTCGGATTTATCTGCCCCACATTGAACGTTATGGCGGTAGAAAAGTGACTAAACCTAAGATATAAGGTCAAAGACGAACACATTGCAGATTCTTCTTTGGATTTCCTCAAGAATGTCCCAATATATAGCAGAAGCTCTAGACCGGAAGCGACAACGATATTCGATGTATGGATGGTGGTTTTCTAAGCATAACTTAGATTTGACACAAGGCTGAAATTATAGGTACTCAGTGAGGATCGAAATCAGTCGTAATTGTTCTAGTGACGCAAACTTAGAAACTATTACACTACGATAAGGTGTTCAAATAATTTCCTAAGCGCAGCTTAGATGTGGCACAAAGCAGAAAATGTGGAGCAGTGAGGATCGAACTCACTATTCAGTTATAATGAATCTAGCGAAACAAGTTTGTTAACCATTACATCACGCCGAAATGCCTATATTCAATATATGAATTAATGGTAGACTTATATAAAGGTTTAATATAGATTCGGGCGATTGATATTCACTTGCCGTTGGCCCCCACTCCGATCCAAACATCGGGATCGTCATCCTCTTTCCTAATTCCCTTTCTGTAGCCAGGAATTGAAATCATAAATCTTTTGGTCAAGTCACTGGATCCAACCAACGCTACAGTAGTAGTGAATAAAACACTTTAAGAGAGTTAAATTAAAAGCATATAACTAAGACATCTGGAAGTGGCATGACTCATGGAACGTTAACAATATACCCTAGTAATTGAAATAGAGTGTTCAGTTCAAGTCTCCAATAGGAGAACGGCTGAAACATCGTGAATATGCCAATAAAGATGAGGACAACAATGTGAATAATGTAAATAATTACAATATCTCATTTCAGAAATCGACAAATATTCAAATGACTTGTTTATTGTCAAAATTATCACTCTTCATGCCGGAGTTGTTTTTCACTTTGTTTAAATGATGTCCAGGAAAGAAGAAGATATATATATATATATATATATATATATATATATATATATATATATATATATATTATTCGAAACATATTCTATTAAATATAAGAGACAATGAATGTCTATTATGTTTAATCATGAGCCGTTAATAAACACAGTTCTTAAGTTTGCGATGCGGTTTTATGACGTCACACCGCGGGAAAGCGCGAAATGACAAGAAAATCATGTAGTCAAATGCAATCAAAGCAAAACAACCAACACTCAATAAAATCAACTTTAAAACAGGAAATAACATATTACATTGCATTTGACTACATGGTTTTTTTGTTGTCATTTCGCGCTATCCCGCGGTGTGACGTCATAAAACCGCATCGCAAACTTAAGAACTGCGTTTATTAACGGCTCATGATTAAACATAATAGACATTCATTGTCTCTTATATTTAATAGAATATGTTTAGAAAATTACTTGCTGCCTCGATATACTAAATTTATATTATTCGAAGTATATATATATATATATATATATTATTCGAAGTATATATATATTATTCGAAGTAGCTGTAATGGACTAATCGTAGTTGTATGCAGTATACTTAGGCGTAGGCTTATGCAATAGGCGTACTCAATAGACGTTCCAATAGGCGTAGTCCTAGGCGTCCCCGCCTTAGTCTGTTTTTATGGCTGACACCAGCCAATCATATTACTGTAAGGGGGAACCAAGGTGCATGCATATTCATTACATCATTAAGCAGTTAGGCTTACGAGTATTGACATACATTTTCAATCGGTCAGGGAACTGATTGGACCATTTTAGCTGGTCGATTTTTATTTTCTCACCACAGTATACAGGAGTTGGCAGTATATATATATTTATATGTCTTGTACATATATTTACTGATCATTTTCTGACTAAAATAAGCAATGCCGTTTCATCTTTAAAGCTTTAACTTCAGTAAGAAGTTTCTTGTTCCCTAGTCTCTTTAAATCGCACCATTCACACGTCCGTTGATTACGTAAAGTCGTCATGTACCATGGGATGAAACATTGCTATTATATTGTCTCTAAGCTTCACAGTTGGAACAATGTTCTTCGTGCGCGAATTCTCTCTTTCTCGAAATATGATGAAGGGAATAGCATAGTCTTTTATAGAATAAAATTCCAACAAACATTTTCATGGTAAGTTTTCTAATGAGCTTTCCACCTTGGTGCTTTGACTGCATAAATTTAAGACTGGCAACAAGGTCTCGCTGTTTCACTGTTGAACTAGCTAGATGAAATCTTTAGTTCGATTTTAATAGTTTCTTTTCTCGTCTGTGGCACACTCTTCCGATTTCTTGCTTTCCTTCCATCTACAAACTTCAACATTTTAAATGCAACACTAATCACCATTTTTGTATTTTCCTTTTATTGTCCTTTCTCCTCACGTCTCGTCATTAATGTCTTCTCATTCCCTTTAACTTCCGGTCACCTATTGCGTTCTGGTAGCATTATCATCTTGTTTAGCGTGAAATGATGAAAAACAACAGAAACATTGCTCATTAGGAAACTTCAATCACGCCTTTACATGAGAGTATTCGCAGGACAAACAAAGCCTGAATAGTGCTTTTAAACACATTTTTTACTTGATTTTTGAAAATATTCATATCTGCTCTTTTTGAACAAATAAATTAAAAATAAAAAGTTCATTCATTTCGTAATGGATTTCGTAAATAATTTTTTTATGAAAAGAAAAGTGGTCGAGTGGTTAAAACACGTTAGATCTAATGACAGTCCTCCCCAGGGGACACAGGTTCGGATCATACCAAAGAACGCATATTTTTCTAACAAGATTTCTCAATTAATCAGGTCGGTAAATATAAATGAATATACTGTTTAATTAAAAAACAAGACATTTATTCAAATACGAGTACCCATTAATATATATATATATATATATATATATATATAGTGTTAAATTGTAATGATGCTTAGTTAAAAACGGCTGCTCTTTTAGTGGTAGTATGCCATTCTAAACAAACATTTTTGTCACACAGTGCTCAATATGGAAATAGAGATTGTGCGTTAATACAATTAATATTCTCCAGTAAAAGTAAGAACCCTGAAGGGTGTAGACATCACAATAATGCGTTCTCGAAACTTCGAAGTCGGCATGACTGAAATAACACTGCCCAATTAATTATATATATATATATATATATATATATATATATATATATAGATATAGAGAGAGAGAGAGAGAGACGTGCGTGTTTTCACACTGATGTCAGAAATGCAACTGAAAAAACATGGTACGAGGCATAGTAATCGCGTGATTATATGTTTTCCCATTTGATGATCATTAAAAAATGCGCTGATGGACATTTAGAAACACGTTGAAACAAAATAAACCTTTAGTTGTTTCAATATGATCTCCTGTTTTTTTTCTTTTGATCAACAAAAGGCAACGGGACTGAAATCATAGGCTTTGGAGTTATTCTACTTTAGATTAACAAGGAAAATGAAAACAAAATGATGATGTTTCAAAAGTTCTATTTTTTTCCCTTAGCTTAACGACAAAAACAACTAAAGTAATTGTTTCTGGCGAATATTTGTCAATAAAAATGAATATTTTTACAACGAAAACGAAAGCGAAATTCCGAGTTTGGAGAGGTATTTCGTTAGTTTAACACCGAAAACGAAAGTGAAAGTAAGAGTTTTAGATAGTCTGTCCATTATAGTATCTAAAATGTTAAGGAATAAAAAATGACGCATTTCAATGCTAAGTTTCCATTTTCTTTGCATTGCTTTGAATCGCCTTTCCCGCTACTTCCTTCACTCCTTGCCTACAAAACGTACTGCTCACTTAGAGTAACTGCAAAACATTCATTACTCGCTCTCCGTTTAAGCTCACAGAACTTATATGCACATCAGTTTAGAAGGCTCTTAATTATTTTTATTATTTGTCATAGGTTTATCGATGATGAATACCTATCAATCCCATGACCCTAGATACATAAATAGAAAATCATTGAGCTTCAATCGTGATTATTACTTCCTCGGACGGGAAAGGAATTCCAATTTAATACATAAGGCAAAAATTAAATATATGGAATTGGCTAAAAATATGTCAGACTGTATAATTTACCATAAAATAGAGGTCTTTTTTAAATAGTCACCCACTGCATAAATATAGATGAAAGAGTTGTCGGGACGATAAATATACCGAAAAATAATATAAATATATTTAAAAGATTTCATTTCTAGGGCACCTAACGAGAAAAGAGGGCTGGGAAATTTTCACATTTACGGGGTATATTGAAGGCAAGAGGGAAAGAAAAAAATCAGCGCACTAACTAACCAGCTTGTGTAAATGGATGGCAGAACTGGGTTTAGAAGAGTTATCAGAAAATTAAAATTTAATAAACGGTACAAAGAACAGATCATTGAAGCTTGTGGTGACACATGATAGCCAACTTCTTTTATGAGCGAGGCATATAGAAGAGGAATTGATAAATTTTGACTTTTTAAACATACTCATCTGAGTAGTTTTACACCTGCAAAAACTGATGATTTGATTTTTGGTTTTCAGATAAAACAAGACCCGTTTATTTTATTATTTCTTATGGAGGCGCGTGTCCTTTTCATATTCTTCTAAAATACAAACAGCTCTTTTAATAAAAAAAAACGGCCTTGTACAGTAATCCTTCCATTAGTGCTGTTAATGTGTACATCAGTAACTACAAAAATATTTTTCACTATGGTTAAACTGAAGAATGTTTTACCGCACTAATCGAGTATCATGTATGCACTAATCGAACTTTGTTATATTAAAATTTTAGCGCATTAATCGAAATATATGAGAATAAATAAGATCTGTTTTTTTTTTATCTATATCTATTGCCTTGAACAAGCGTGGCAAAAACATGTAGTCTAGCAAGACGAGCGATGATACTTATTTTTTACAACGAATAAGGCTAGTATTTCAGCTGTAATCGACTTGGCATTGGCGATGTTAGAATATCGACGCCGGTCGATGAAAGAGGCTAGCATAGGTGAACGATTGTTCCTTTTTAGCTGCCAAAAGAAAGGTTTTTTCCCCCTTTCAAAATTGCTAATATGCAGCGTCGTACAGTGTCAGAGAGCATCTGTAAGTTAGAGTGATCCAAAACGGACTTGCCAGTATCATTCAACAAAGAAGGCAGTAACTTGCTGCAGATGATATTTTTCTTTTCTCTGCATCGACCGAAACTTAGAAGGAATAATCCGGTCAAATTAAAAGATATTTGCTTTTAAATGTCAAGCAGACAATAACAGCAAAAGAATTATTTAGATTGTCATGACTTTTGATGCCTGTCAATTCTTTTTTACTCACTTGTAGTGTAACGGATATCCGCTTTGAATAAGAAGTCAGAGAACCGAGTTCGAATTCCAGCCGAATTCGTTGTATTTACTTACACACAAACATCCTTTGGAAAGGTATTACTCCATCTTTTCTCCTGCCAGCTATAGGCTGAATAGCAGGACAAATTGGATTCTATAGCCTTGGTTTGCAACCAGTATACAATAGAAAGTAATGGCAACCTACTGCGGGAAAATTTTCTACCTAGTCAGACATGTCTTGAAAGAGACATGATCACCCAAGAGTGTCCCACGTATAGTAATTAACTGTGTGACTGATAAAATATCTCTGCTGCTACTTCTTCAAAACGTAATAGATCATGACTCTTCACAACATCCTCTTATTCGTAACATTATGCAATACTTGCTACTTTACTCTAACTCCAAATCCATGACCATTTTCACTTGGTGAAAATTGCTAGGTAGGTTACTCACTGTTTTCATATGTCCCTCATGCCATCAATATACCCTGCAAGTATCAAATTCCCCAAAGCGTCTTTCCTCACGATACTTTCCAGAAATTCTGATTCTGTGCTTTTTGATCCAATTTTCCTTAAAACTTCTTACATAAATAACTTGAGTAAATGGATAGCAGAACCTGATTTTGGGTGATATAACAAACTAAAAATATACTGGAGAGCCATGATCGCCAACGTTCTGAAGGTACACACCACACACACACACACACACACACACACACACACACACACATATATATATATATATATATATCTTTTCTTTATATATATATCAAGAAAAGATGACGTTTCAGTGTATGTGGGAGGATATTTGTGCAATGAAACGGAAACAGGCTAATGGCTCTGTTCGATGTGATTTGCCAAAATTTCAAGTCAAAGCATGCCGGCCAGCAAATACTGATAAGTCTCATTGACAATCAACGGATGGCTGATTATTTTTTGTTCGTCCGACTCTATCACCACTTATCAACTAAAAATACATCTTCATCTAAAGCACTAGGGATGCGTAAAGAACCACTACCTTCCGCAATTCTTTTCAACGTCGTACTAGTTCATGCGGTGCCAGGCATAATATTTGTCCTGGGAGGTGGCCCAATGGTAAATTAAAATCTTGCGAGTTAGAAAACACAACATTTGATTGACTACATCTTTTATAATGCAAGTTTGAAATTAATAATTCCTGAATTTTTAAATTTAGACCTCTCGAATTAAGAACTATCGAGTTAAGAAATTGAGTATAGGAATGAGTTATTTTCAAGATTTAAGACCTTTCGAATTAAGACCTCTCGAATTATCATGTCTAAACTAAGGAGCTCTCGAATGAAGAAATCTCAATGTCAGACCTCTCGAATTAAGACATCTATAATAAGGAGTTCTCTTATGAAGAATTCTCGATATAAGACCTCGAATTAAGATCTTCGAATTAAGAACTCACGATTTAAGACCTCTCGAAATAAGACCTCTCGAATTAAGACATCTAGAATAAGAAGCTCTCTTACGAAGAAGTCTCGATGTAAGACCTCTAGAATTAAGACCTAACGAATTCTGATCTCTCGAATTAAGAACCCACGACTTAAGACCTCTCGAATTAAAATCTCTTGAAATAAAACCTCTAAAATTAAGACATTAGAATTAATACATCTAGAAGTAAGAGCTCTTGAATGAAGAATTGTGGATGTACGATCTCTCGAATTAAGACCTTTCGTATTAAGACTTCAAATTAAGAACTTTACACAAACTCTGACTTTGAGTTTTTATTTTATTGATAAACCATAGTTTTCTTCTTTATGTGCCATTTTCTTTCAGGACGTATGCAATCATGGCATTGCACATCTTACTGTCCTTTGTAACTTAATAAATTTCGTCTTTTTGCTCTTTCTTCCAAACCGTGTTCTACCATCCATTTACTCAAGCCCGTCATGTATGTTACGCACTATTATCGTTTGTCCCTCTTTCCGTGAATCAGTCCTGTGAGTATCAGATTTTCCAAGTCTTTCTTCTTTATTATGTACCCCAGACATTTTGACTGTCACTTCCACATGCTTAATATATATTTTGTTGTTTTTGTTTCCATTTTCTCTAAAACCTCATCGTTGCTCACATGTTCGATCTAAGGTGATTTTTGAACTCACTACTCAATTGTAATGATTCTAGCGAGAGAAGCTTGCTAACCATTAAATCACCTCGAGGTGTCCCATGTTCAATTTATGGCTTCTTTAGCACAATCATATTTCTGTTGCTTCATCTTCTTCATGTTTGCGGTTTAATAAAAGTTGTTCAATAACTATCTTAAATGTTTTATATATACGACGAAAATGGAGACACAGTAATCCGATGGCGCATTGAAATACCGAAATATAACTTCCAAAAGCTAAACAAAATATTAAGAAACAGGAAAATCTAGTTATAAAAACAGAGAAGAGTTTTGAACTACTGTATAATATCAATCCTTCTATATGTCAGTGGGTGCTGGGCAATTTTTTTAGAGATGAAGTAGGATCTCGAAAAGATGTCGTTCTACAGACAAATGTTGAGAATACTCCAGAAAAACACGTGATCTACAAGGACGTTCCAAGGAAAATGCGAACAAGAACGATATATACTTAAAATATTGTAATGGTAATATTAACCGTTTAATTATAAGAAAACATTTGGCATTCATTGGCCGAGCCGCTAATACTACTGTCGGTTTAAATTGATAAAAATCTTCCGTCTAAAATAGTTTTCAATAAAATAGGTTCTGCAAACAAGTTCCTTTGCAGTTAGATTTTTTGATTTTGCAATCTATCTATCTATCTATCTATCTATCTATCTATCTATCTATCTATCTATCTATGTATCTTTCTCAACCTATTCACATCTATCTCATTTTATTCATATCTATCAATCTATTGGTTTATTCATTTCTATCTATCTATCTATCTATCTATCTATCTATCTATCTATCTATCTGGCTGAATAGATAGCTAGATATATGATAATCACAGGACAAGTACTTGATAACTAGAAATTACCAAGCACGCATACAGAAAAATGCCGATTCTCTGATAAATATCCAGAAACAATTGACAATCTTGTTTCAGGTTGTACCCCAGACATTTTGACTGTCACTTCCACATGCTTAATATATATTTTGTTGTTTTTGTTTCCATTTTCTCTAAAACCTCATCGTTGCTCACATGTTCGATCTAAGGTGATTTTCGAACTCAAACTCGGAATAGCTAGCTAGCTAGCTAGATAGATAGATAGATATTGGTCTTGTTTGGTCTTTATCGGTGTTTCTATACCTTTCTCTGTGTTCCAATTTTCTTCAGCTTTACCCCTTTCTTTCAAACATATTTTCTTTCTTTAATGCCTTTGGTTGCACGCAGAGATCAATGAAAGAAAAGAATCAAGCGACTATATAAGAACTGTTCAGAAACGATGCTATGATGATCAGCTGATGTCAGCTCTCCTTGCCACTGAGATTACTTTCAAACATATGGCTGTTAACAGATGGCCGGGAAAAGAAACTAAACATTAAACAATAAGCACACAAACTCCTTTATTTAAGTAAAAATTAAAAAGTGAAGTGAGTAAATTGTCTACTTTTTCTCATACTCTTCTTAATTTCTTTCAGCTTACGAGAGCTGATATTGATGGGTGATAACGTTCATGTTTAGCCTCATAACTAGTGTAATGATATTTAGAGCCTTACTTCAACGATAGTCTTGCTGATTCGTTTCAAACCATATCAGGATGATGAAATTAAAACTTGCTCACTGATATTTTATCAATCAATCAAACGCAAATAACAAACCCTAATAAGATCGTAATGGTTGGGTTGACAAGCAATCTATCAAATATTTAATCGCGTTCGATCTTTATAAGAAGAAGATTTGCATATAAAGAGCTTGATTTTCAGGGATTAGTGGAAACAGAAGATAAAGCCTCCGTTACCCCATATTTAAGGATTAGTGTATGAGTGATGATAACGTTTTCCGCTGATGAATGATGAGGATTTTTTATATTGAAATGTTTACTAATATATTTAGATTTGGGGGTAATGCTTTAGATTAATTTTTAATTTCCGTTACAGAAGCGTTAAATACATCATCATTATCAAAACAATATAAAGCCGGGTCCGTTTATATGAGATGTTGGCCATAACAATCTTATACTAAGAATTAATTTTAATCTTTCTTTTCGAATTAGTTCCAGGGCAGTTCTTATCATACAGATTCGGAAATTCTACTGGTCACAAATGGTACTGATAAAAGTCTGTAACACATACAGCCAATTCCTGGATAGCATCTTGCAATTATTTTTTAAATGTCAGAACGTTTACTTAAAAGTTCCAGGTTTATAATTTTTCAAAAATTTTTAGTCTAAATTCTTCTCTTATGTATCGTATTCATTCACGACTTCAGTGATCATGGCTCTCCACAACTTCTTATACATTACAGCTCTTAGTAAGGTTTGTCTTTTCGTCATGTTTCCGAATCTCATTTCTTAGCTCGTTAGGTAGCTTATTTAATGTTTTCCCGGTCATTCTTGTATTCAGTATACCCTGTGAATGTCAAATTTTCCAAGCCTTCTTTTCTCGGAGAAAAATACACTTTAATACAATGTTTCTTTTAATAAAAGTTGTATATTTTTCAGGGCAGATATTGGCCCCTTCTATCATGCCGAGTTTAACACTATACAACCTGAAACAAGATGGTCAATATTTCTGGATGTTTATCACACAATCTAAATTTTTCTGTATGCTTGCTTGGTCATTTTTAATTTTCCTCTTCAAAAATTAAATCCCACTTTAAAGAAACAAGATTTCAAGCCGACGAGGCCAACCAAGTAAATTCAAAGCAGCAGCTGAACACTATTTCAAAAACGGAGAATGCGTCCAGTAATGGAAACGACGCTAGATAAAAAACGTGGATCCAAAAATGGTCTACTTCAAAGGAGATTAAGTGCTGAATTGACATGCATTATAGTTTTTGTTATATATATATATATATATATATATAGCACCAGTTCTGGTACCTTTTTAATCAGACTGCGTATTGTGTATGTGTTGAAAGTGATAGATATAGTATGTAAAGATAGTAACGGCTGTTCTTTCAGAGGACGAAAGAAAAACGCTTTTCTGAGTTTATAATTCCAATAAAAGGCCAATGTCGATCGATCTGGAACTAATGTTATCAAAGCGATACATTCATGAAGACGGGTTGAAAGGAAGTAAAAATCTAATGAGCTTCGACTTAATTAAGACAATCATTCCACTAATGAAAAACAACAGATATTGGCTCGCGTTCAACTTTGAATATATTATATTGCCGATACAAATGCGAGAAAGAAATGAGTCTTCTTGTTTGTTTCGAAAAGAGATTTTTTGTTTTTATTTTTACTTTTTAATTGTATTGAAAAGGTTGGGTCAATTTAAAACTCTTGCGAATATCGGTCGAGAACGTTATTTATTTTTGAAATCAGTTTATGTGATAAAATATACAATAGTCAAAATAAACGTCATTACGTCAGGTTTCAAATCCCATAAACATTAAAGTCGTAAGATCACCATATGCTACAACGATACGAACCTCATTGATTCATGCTTAAACAACTAATTGGCTACACTCAAATTCATGAAGTTACTATTTACTAGTTTTTATTAATTTCCTGGAGAATTTGCTCCATTGATATGTCAGTTGCTAAGAAAGTTAGTTCACTGTATCGGGCGAGACAATTTCTTTTCCCGGAGTCTCTCTCACATATCTATGTATACTATTCATCCATGCTTAGAATATTGATGCCACATATGGTCCGCTGCCATTGCTATTTACCCTTGATAAGATCCAAAGAAGAATCAGCAATATTGTTGTTCCTGGTCTAGTGGCTCAGTTTCAGTCACTTACCTACCACCGTAAGGTTGCCCCTTTTATAAATACTTTCATAATAATTGTTCGGTTGAGCGCTTCGCTTTGGTACCTAGATCTTATGAAATTAAGCGGAATACTTGACTAGCTTCGATATCTCATCAGTTTACAGTTGAGCTGGCTACATTTAGCCGTACGTTCTATGCTAACAGTTTCTTTTCCTCGCACTTCTCGCCCGTGGTACACTCTTCTAGTTCCATGCTTTCAAGCCAAATTTAATCTTCAAAAAATTAAATGCAATGGTAATCCTTGTCTACTGTCCCCCGAATTAGTCTTTTCTTTTTATGCCCAGTACTAACGTTTCTGTTCGCAATTCTTCAACAACCTGTAACCCCTTGAGTTTTAATAGATTTGCTGCCTTACTTCGGGTGATAACGATTAAAAAATCTAGAATAACAAATGAGGCAGTCTGTATGCATACTTCTCGAAGAGAAGACGCGAAAATACAGGGTGCCCAGTAAAAAGTGGTAAATTCAGAAAAACGTGAGACAACCGTTGAAAACTAGTGACGACTGATGTGACTGAAAAATAATCAGGAAGAATTTCTGCACATTTCTTTAATCTCCAGGGCAGATGTTATTCATCCATACGAGAAGGGCAGAACAAAAGACGAATGTTGTCTGCAAATAACATTTAAATAACGAGTCACAAGATCGAACAGCAATTAATCTCAACCAATCAAAGTTAAGTAATTATTCCAGAGTCGAATGATTATTCAAGGTTATGAATATTCAAGAAATTTATTCAAGGTAATTCAAGATCAATTATTCTTGAAAGATAAAACAGTGATAATAAATTGGATGTATTTTTCTTTTTTCTTTTTTTACTGGGCACCCTGTGGGAACGACTTGATTGAAATTTCCATTGTAAAATGTTCGCTCTATTTTAAAACACTAAATTAAGTGCATAGACAAAAAAGAGAGGAATTGGAAAATAAATATTTCTTGCATAAAATAAAATCAGTCTACGCGATTAGGTTACAAATTTATCGATGTTCTTAAGTATACAGGCATTTCCATTTGTCATGCCATAATCTGTGAGTAAAAATATGACCCAAAATGATGTCTAGCAACCACGGTCGTTGGACTGAATCGCTTGCTTTTCTACGTTACCATTCACGACAGTCTTTAAGCCAATACATTAAAGTTGTAATGTCTTTACTTGCAAATAAAAGTCTGAGAGTAAACCTATGGCAGTTCTATGGTTGCATGTATATTTCTCAAAAAGAAAATAGACGAAAATAGTAACAGCTCAGTGCAAGAAATGCACAAATCTAACGTGCATAAAATTCTTCAATAAGTATTATACAATTCAGAAGCTGACATTTGTTTTATTACCATTTTTGCAATTTTTGTTTTTTAAATAAGCATCTTTATAATTTTCGTGTGTTATTGGCATGTGACAGTCTCGAGAGAACATAGATCTGCGCTAGAAGAGTTATGCCCTCTTCGGGATTTATTTATGCAGCTGCATCCCCCCTCATCACGCCACAGATGTTGTCCAAGAGAAAGACGTGTGCAGCCTGACAGTGGCGTTGTCGCAGAATTTGCCAGAAAGAAGCAAGAAATCAGACTGTCTTAGGAACTCTAGTCCCGGATATAAATTCAGTATTGTCTTTCTGTGCGTTGTGGTGCAGTGGATATCGACTCGGAACGAGAGATCGGGGAGCCGAGTTCGAATTCCAGTGGAATTCATTGCATTCACTTATGCGCAAATACCACTGGGAAAGGTATTAATCCGTTTCTTACTTCCAGTTATAGGTTAAATAACAAGACTGATTGGGTTCTATAGCCTTGGCTGGCAACCAGTCTACCTCAGAAAGCAATGACAACCTACTGCGGGATAATCTTCTGCCCAGTCAGTCATGTCTCTTCCGAGACATGATCGCCCAAGCGTGTTTCACGTATGGCACTTAACTGACTGATTGTTTTTCTTCGTTGTCCGGTTGAAAATCATGGCTACAGAGTCCACACCGCCTTAGTATTTACAGGTTTTGAATTCAGACTTTTTCCTACCAGTTACCAACCAAGGCTGTAGAACCCAGTCTGTGCTGTTCCCCCTGAAAGTTGGGAAGTGAAGATTTGGATTTATGTCTTTCCCAAGGGTAGTAGCCCGTAAGTGAATGTAATGAACTCAACTAGAGTTTGAACTCGGCCCTCCGATTCGTTAATCCAAACCTCCATCCATTAATCCATTATATCTTTTCGTATTTAATTAATGTTAAAATAAGAAAATCTGCGTTTTAAGAAAATAACTATTATCGTTTCAAATCCGTTTGGAGTATAAATTTCTCACTCTGTTCAAGGGTTGAATAAATAAAAAGTTTAACTGTTTCGCCAAGACGTGGTGTAATGTTATCAAGCTAGTTTCACTAGAATCTATTACAAATGAACAGTAAGTTCGATCTACACGGGGTACTCCATACTTTTGGTCTTGTGACACAACTAAAGTGCGCATAGAAAATCAATAACATTGATACTTGATCTATATTGTCTTTTTTTTTCATAAGATGAAATTAAACCAACTATGACACAAATCTGTTGGTTTCATTACGCACAACTAAACTAAAGTCAAAATTAAGTCTGCTATATCTTATTTACCTTCATCAAGCCCCAGAACTTAAATGTAGGGAACAAAGCAAGAATCACGCCAACTATTCATAAAATTACAATCAGAAAAAAAAAAGACAGGTTACCAACGCGACTTTCCAAATACCCAACGACACCACAAAAAATTTTCTATGTACTGTGTTTCTCTAAAACGTCGCCGATCATGTCAGTCAGTCAGTCATTTAAGTGCCATACGTGATACATGCTTGGGTGATCATGTCTCGAAAGAGACATGACTGACTGGGCAGAAGATTATCCCGCAGTAGTTTACCATTACTTTCTGCGGTAGACTAGTCTCTAGCCAATGCTATAGAACCCAATCTGTCCTGTTATTTAACCCATAACTGGAGGGAAGAAACAGATTAATACCTTTCCCAAGGGTATTTGCGCGTAAGTTTCTTTTTCATCTGTGCAGAAAATGTCTAACATTTACTGCCATAGAGGCGGCCTGCTATTACAAAACAGCTTAGAAATCTTTTCTGTGTTTCTAACGAACATTTTCTGTTTCATAAAAAAAGATTGTTCAACAATCATTCGCTAATCCAATGCCCCTTCGAATTTCGGTGTCGCATCCCAGATATTTAAATTTTGTACTTGCTTGATCTTGACATTACCAATTCGTAGTTCGCATCTTGGTCTCTTCTTCTTGCTGACAGCCATAAATTCTGTCTTCTTACGATTGATGGGCAATCATTTCTTATCGATTTTCTTTATTTTTATTTTTATTTATTTTTATTTTATTGCTACCTTCTGTAGAAGTTCTCAAAGTTTCCTTTCTATATCTGCTAAAAGCTAAGTTATTTATAAAGTGGAATTTATTTTTTGCTCGAGGACAGAAATATAGTCATTCGGTAAGGATTGAACTTGATATTCAAAGAAAACCTCCGCGATACTAACTTTACATGTGGGTTGTTTGTTAACGAGGGAAAATGACTGAGTTAATATAGCAAAGACAAACTCGTGCTGTTCTCTCCACTCCCACATGGTTGGTTTTACTCGATTGTTCTAAACATAACTGCCTCACTTTTTTAGATTTGAGCAAACAGCACTTGTCACCACTAATTACTTGTGCTATTTTTGGCATGAAGATATTCATGCTCAAATTACTTACATAAAGCAAACTGTTTTAAAATAGACAAAAGGAATGTCACCTGGTATATAATATGTCACAAACAAATTTTTACAATCAGTAATTTCTTGTAGTTTTGATGGCTACATCTTTTTTTTATTTATTTATTTATTTTTGGCATTAAAAATTTAATGGACGATGACATCCGCTCGGTTTGAAGAGTCATGTATGATGTTTAAAGAAGTTTCATATTTATCCTCTTAACAATGTACTCAGTGCCAACGTAATGGATAGGATTTGTAATGGATGAGATTTAATGAAGATATATTTTAAAATTCTGAGATATGGCCTTCGGACAAGATTTCCAACATCTGCAATTTCTCCTTCTCCTTTTTCTTCTTCTACTTCAGATTCTTCATATTCTTCTTCGTATTCTTCTTATTCTTATTTTTCATATACTTTTTTGTATTATTTTTATTCATCTTCGTATTCTTACTCTTTGTTTTTCCCTCTTCTTTTTTGTATTCTTCTTCATATTCTTCCTCTTCGTTTCTTTTTCTTCTTCTTCGTATTTTCGTTTTCTTCTTTTACGATATCTTCTTCTTTTTCGTATTCTTTTTTTGTGTTTTTCTTCGTCATATTGTTCTTCGTATTCTTCATCCTATTCCTGTTCTTTTTCGTATTCTTTTTCTTCTTTGTATTCTCCTTCGTATTCTTTGTATTCTTCTTCTTTGTATAATTCTTCGTATTTTTCTTCTTTCTATTCTTTTTCTCCTCCTCCTCCTCCTCCTCCTCTTCTTCTTCATACTCTTCTTCCATCTTTTTTCTTTTTAGCATTCTTTTTATTCTTCTGCATATTCTTCTTATTTGTTTTCTTATTCTTCGACTTCTTCTATTTTAGTCTTTTTCGTATTTTTCTTCATTGTATTCTTTTTATTATTCTTCGTAATATATTTCTTCGTATTCTTCTTCGTGTTCTTCTTCGTATTTTTGGCATATTTCTTATTTGTATTCTTTTTCATCGTATTCTTCATATCATTATTCTTCTACTTTTTCGTATTCTTTTTTCTTTTTCTGCTTCTTTTTCTTCTTTTTCTTCTTCTTCCTCTTCGTATTCTTCTTGTTTGCATTCCTCGTATTCTTCTTATCATTCGCATTCTTCTTCGAATTCTGTATATTCTTCAAATTTTTCTTATTCTTCGTATTCTTCTTCTACTTATTTTTCTTTTCTATTTCTTCATAATCTTCTTTATCATTTCTACTTCTTCGTATTTTTTCTTCTGTTTATTTTTCTTCTTCTTTATATCTTTCTTCATCTTATTCTTCTTATTATTTTTGTTCTTTATATTCTCCTTCTTAGTATTCTTCTTCATCCTATGCTTTTTATCCTTAGTATAATTCTGCGTAGTTTTCATATTTTTCGTTTCGTATTCTTCTTCATATTCTTCATATTTTTCTTCTGCCAAGAATCCTCTTCAATAAGACTATCGGAACCTTTTCCAATCAATCCAAGTGTTCCAACTACGACTGGAATTATTGATGCCTTCATGTGTCACATATTTGATTTTTCCACTCCAAGATTCTTGTATTTTGATAGCTGTTTGAAGATCTTCAAAGAAAAATGACAATCTTCAGGGACTGCCACATCAATAAGAAAGGACATTCTCTTTTTTGTGGTCTTTGATCATGATGCTTGGGCGATCAGCTTTGATTGTTCTGACCACATGTATAGAAAAGTCCCATGCATATTTTCCAGTGAAGATATGGCACACTCATTACTATTATGATTGTTATTATTATTATTGTTGTTGAAAGAGAAAGCAGAATGCCAACAAAATAACGATGATCCTAGTCTGCCCAACATACATATCATGTCAATCATTCTGATAACTGTATACTAGAAGCATGCATCGCAGATAAATTCGTGCGACATGGTGACAGTCTTTGATAAAACAGCACTTGATCTTACAGGTGAGATCTTTCTGAAATACCTTAAGGTTTAGTAACCCAGTCTACTCAGATGGTGTTTCTTTGTGGGTGTGCCAACGTATGTAGAGGTGACCTCTAAGAACCACTGGTTGTCTCATATTTCAAACTTGACTCTCCACCTAAAAAAACAACAACCCTTTCTACACTTCCCCATAATGTTCCCTCAATCTCTTCAGCTCATTAACAGAGAATTACATTGCATCCGCTTCTAAGGAAGAAGTAAAACAACTGGTCATTCTCACTCAATTTTTATTATTTTCGATTATTTTTGTTTCCACAAACTATAATAGCTATGTAATGGCAGGTCTCCACAAATCTAAAAATATTTCTGGGTATCTATACAGAATCTAGAAACGCCGCAGTTTTTAGAGTTTCAAACTTTTCTTGAATTTTCAACAAATTTATCTATGATTCCCGTCTTTTGGGACGATTTCAATCAAACTTCCTTACCGGAGCACAATCCTAAGCTTCATACTGCCTTTTTTCTCAGCTCCCGGGTAAGATCCTGGTTTATTTCAGTGTTTCACTCTCCTTCTTTTACACTCTGTTCTACTCTGGTACAATCATGTCAACGATTTGGTAGGTTATTATGATTCTGATATTCTCTCTGACGTTTAAATGTTTCAATGCCGACGATCATATCTCAGGTACGAACCACAATTTAAGGAGATTTTTTTTTTTTGTTTTTTTTTTTTTTACAAAAAATGTTTAACAATTCCTTGTTATTAATAACATAACCTCCTTGTCATTTTGTTAAATTATTCTCTTTATTTATTATTAACTCTCAGTGACAGAGAATTAAAAACCACAAAAATTATTACTGATATCTTTCTTGTTTGTAAGGCTAACGATATATCGATTATTTTCCATTATTATACTTTGTTATCAGTTACTCAATAAAAATCATTACCATAAAAATAAGAGCTAAGTTTGATACATGATCAAATACAATGGAATAAATACAATATTTTATATTTACAATAATTAATTACTATCTTAGGTGTTTTTATTTTTAGTTAACTGTCATTTCTCCCGTCAACTTTTATAAGTATATGTTCTGTGAAGACCCAGTTAGCTTTTAAATAGTAAGGAAGACTGATCTTGCTAGCCACGGTTGTGAACTGGTCTAGAAGGATAACTCTTAATTCAAAACTGTATTTAGCCCTGGTTAAATATACTATATAGCCATTGAAAAGATCGCAGGCTAACAAATGACTAGAGTGCAGGGTTTGTGTCTCAACTGATGTCAGTGTGGTAGGTAGACAGATTCTGTGAATAAAGAAATCGGAACTTTCATGTTGATTTAAACGTTTCACTGATCGAACTAGAGAAGAAGATATATCGGCCAAAATATATCGTTCTGTCGGTCTCTAAACATTAACTAAAAGAAACTATATTTTTGGGAAATTCAAAACTTCCAAGAAGATTAAAAAATATCTGTATATATTTCTGAAATGAAGTGTTATAACTATTTACATTTTCGGACTATTGTCTTCATCTATATTGTCATATTCACGACGTTTCGGCCTTTGTATGCTCCGGCCTTCTTCAGAATATATATATGTTGAATTTCAAACCAAGCTCTTTATTTCGTCCACTGATGTAGATTGTTCTAGTTCCAAATGCCATGACTTTCAGTTTTCAGTTATTTCCCTTGATTAGTTCAACTCTCCTAGTTTTGTTTCTCTCTAATGTGGCCAGGTATTGAACTCTCAATTCTTTGGTTGTCAAATGATTGGATTACTTTAACCAACGTTTTTATTCACAGAGCCATGTGTTTATACCAATAAAATAGGCAGAATATGATTACGCTAATCATTCATATTAATAATACTTATGGCATTTTGACGCGTTTTAATGGGCAGCAGGCTTCATTTACTAGAATAATTACAACTGATTCTCACTTGGTGCACCACATTTTTAGTCTTGTGCTACATCTACTCTATACTTAGAAAATAATTTAAGCAACTCGACGTCGTGTAATGGTTAGTAAGCTTGTCACCCTAGAACAATTACGACTGAGTAGAGAGTTCGATCCACACTGAAGCTCCATACTTTCAGCTTTATGTCACATCTAGAAAATCACTTAGGCACCTCGACGTCGTGTAATGGTTATTAAGCTTGTCACCCTAGAACAATTACGACTGAGTAGAGAGTTCGATCCACACTGGAGCTCCATACTTTCAACTTTGTGTCACATCTAGAAAATCATTTAGACACCTCGACGTCATGTAATGGTTATTAAGCTTGTCGCCCTAGAACAATTACGACTGAGTAGAGAGTTCGATCCACACTGGAGCTCCATACTTTCAACTTTGTGTCACATCTAGAAAATCATTTAGACACCTCGACGTCGTGTAATGGTTATTAAGCTTGTCACCCTAGAACAATTACGACTGATTAGAGAGTTCGATCCACACTGAAGCTCCATACTTTCAACTTTGTGTCACATCTAGAAAATCATTTAGACACCTCGACGCCGTGTAATGGTTATTAAGCTTGTCACCCTAGAACAATTACGACTGAGTAGAGAGTTCGATCCACACTGAAGCTCCATACTTTCAGCTTTGTGTCACATCTAGAAAATCATTTAGGCACCTCGACGTCGTGTAATGGTTATTAAGCTTGTCACCCTAGAACAATTACGACTGAGTAGAGATTTTGATTTACACTGGAGCTCCATACTTTCAGCTTTGTATCACATCTAAGCCAAGTTTACAAAATCATCGTATTAATTACACTAACATCTATTAAAATATCTACATAAAATATACGCACTAATACATAAATCGGAAAATATGTACAGAAAAAAAGTCACACCGTAAGCATTTTGAACACTTAAAATAATTCCGTTCCATAAATATTTATTCATCGAAATACAAATACACGCTCGCATATCAATATAGATGTAAGAAATCCGCTTACGTGAAGGCCTCATCATAATATGAATGTTTCCGCACCATCTTTCTTAAATATTTTTTTAAAACCTTATAATTTCCACCACCTAGATCAAAAGTTTCCAAAGTGCTGCATATTGTTCCCTCGAGTCGATGAAATTATTCAGAGTGTCGATGAATGCCTTGCGAGTTAAAAGTAGGTCAGTAGATGACTGGGAGTCAAGAATGGGTCGGTAAATAAATATTAGGGTCTTACGACTGAAACGCTTAAATTTCTAAACAAATATCATTTGTCTTTCGTAATAATCAAACACATATTTACTCTTAACCATTTCACCCAAGTAAAGCAATAATACCACTACGACACAATAGATTACTGAGGTTGAACAAAATTGAGAAAACCTTAGTGAAGAGAAAGAACAATAATAAAACACGGTCTAGGAAGATAGAAAATGGTGATTAACGTTGCTTTTAAATTTTTGAAGATCATAGTTAATAGGAAATCAAGAAACCCGAAGAGAGTTTCACAGGTTGGGAAGTGCAAAAGAAGAAACTATTAGGATAGAACTTTCGGTTTCATATAGGTATTTCAATGATAAATTTTAGTTGTTAATCTAGTATCTCTCTAAAATTCACGAGATTGATATACTAAATATACAAGCTCATTAGAATAATTATCATGAAAATATCTATAGAAAAAATAGAGGGAAGCTACGTCATGTCAGTAACTAAAGCCCTGGTACCAGTGTAAGAATGATAGCATTACAGACTCTTATTTTATGAAGAATCTAGAGGTACACTATCGGACATAATTCTTAGGCCACCCCATTGTTTAAAAAAGAATGATGTATTTCATAATATTTTTAGTATTTATTTCCAAGTAGATAATTCTAAATGAAAATAGAATGGTTCTTTTGTTAATACTGCACAATAACAATTGCATCAAATGTTCTGATGTCCAGTTTTTGTGCTCTCTTTCCCCATACTAGTCTCTTCTTCTTATTGGCAAATGCTTCCTGGCTGCCTTGTAAAATTTTACAAAGTAATAACAAGAGAACCATTCAATTTTCATTCAGAATTATCCATTAGGCAATAAATACTAAAAATAGTATGAAATGCATCATTTTTTTAAAACTGGGGTGGCCTAATAATTAAGGCCGGTAGTGTATATAGCAGGGACGTCAGGCTGTGTGTGGCAGCAATATCTGATGCACGGTCGAATAGTAGATTTGTAAACGTGAAAGGTGGATTCTGACGAGAGAAATTGTCTGGCACGAAACAGTCAACCAAAATTCAAACTTTCCTTTTATCTAATCTAGCAACTGATGCAAGAAAATCACTCCATTTCTATGACGATATTATGTTATTTTTTACTAAGTTTATTTCATGCAAATGATTTGTCCTCCACCAAAGACTTGGCCAGTTAAATAATTCGTCATCTTTATAAAAGGATTTTATCTTATCTTTCGTCTGAATAGGGTTAGTTTTGAAATTCTGTATTTTTGAGATTTGATAGAGCGATTTAGCTGTGTGCAAACGTTTTCGGTTCAGTGGAAAGTGTGAAATCTTAAAGGAATCTTTTATTTGGTAAAAAAATCCCTACGAAAAAAAAATAGTTAAAATGTTTGAGGTAACGTTTAATTTATATGGGCACACAAAAAAGACAGACGACAATAGTCGAATTTAAGAACAAAGGATAAATTTATTTTATTGTTAACACAAAAAATTGAAAGAATTACACAAATTAAGTGCATTGTGTGCCAAATGAGGGCCAAGAACATGTATGTAAAACTAATCAATGCAAATGAAAATATATCATTTTACGATAAAAATTATAATGTCCTCAGAAAAGAAAACTACATATAAAATATAGAAATGAAGAAAATACTTCTCAGAATAGTTTTCAAAGAATTGGTACAATTTTCGAAACAAAGTTCGTGGTAACAGCAAAGAATAGAACAATCACACCAGCCGAAGACTTTTTCTTAATGCGGGAGCAATTTTGAAGTTCCTTTCAATTTTGTCAAATTTCTTCTGTAATGGTTTTCTGTCTGAACTGCAGCGACATGGGTTCCAACAGTAGATGCTGGTCGACTCTCTCTATTAAATCCTGGACACTTTTTTATAACCTAAAATTAGGCTCCAAATTCACTTTTCAGAATTTGGAAGTAAGTCGTTTAATTGGTTCCGGTTAAAAATACGAACGCAACAGTTTTGGCACAAATCGACATATACCAAAAATAATTTTTGAAATTTAAAATTAAACAAAATTCCAGCGTCTTATTTTCTGAGAAAATCAAACGATAGACTCTTCTGTTAACAATTATGATCTACTCATTTAAATAATGTATGTTCCTAGTACGTATCCTACTCAGACAAAATAAAAAATGTCATGTTTTGATATTAAGCTACATTATTCTCCACGCGAGCCAAATTTTCAACTCCACAGTTCAACTTAATTCTCACTTTTGATTGAGCAAACATATTGTTCAATTTCCTTCAACCACCACTCTTTAATCTCATGAATAACCATGAATTCAGCTTATATTTTCTAAAACAAATCATTATCACTATTTATTTTTAAAGTATCACCTAAAGAAGAACAATATTGTTCGGAAACAGGAAAATCATTGTGTAGTGATATAATGCTTTTATAAATCATTGTAATAACGAAATTACAATATTAAGCTCTACTTTGTATTGAACACTCTTTATAAAAGTAAATGAATGTCCAGTGGGTATAATCTTTCTGTTCTTCCACTTCCTTATAATATATATATATATATATATATTTTTTTTTTTTTAATCATTTCACCCCGAGCAAGGCAGAAACGCCACTGATGTGCAGGGGGTTACATAAATGTAGAAGGATTAATTAGAAAAGAGTGAGGAGTACAAGCTAGTTAGAAAGGAACAATAGAAAGCTGAGAAAGTAGGTGCAATGACAGATACATGGGCGGAGAGAACGTGAAGATTATACAGGGGACGGGAGAGAGCTAGAGTCCAGTGGTTAGTAGGTGAGTATTAACTTTGCTTTTAAATTTCTGGAGGTCATAGCCGTCAGGAAAGCAAGAATACGGGAGTGAGTTCCACAGGCGGGAAGGTGCGAGAGAGGAAGCTGCAGGAGTAGAATTGTCGTCTGCGTTTGGCTAACCTGACTGTGAATGGGTGGGACCCAGTTGCCAGTCTGGTTGCACGGGTGGGTGTGTGTGTGTGTGTGTGTGTGTGTGTGTGTGTGTGTGTGTGTGTGTGTGTGCTGTATCGTCGCGGCGAATGATGCACAGATAAGAATGAGTGCTTAATATATTTAATTAACGCAGTATCTGGTACAATCGGATATATACAAAATTACAGGAAAATAAGTTACAAAAAATGACCAAGACAAAACTTACGAGCAAAAAAGATGCGGGCCTAAATGGTGAATAGCCGACGAAGTAAATCAGTCCGAATATTAATCTGATTGACCCACTTATTAAAAACGACCCTTTAAATACATACTCATAAACTTTCAGGCTATAAGCCAGGCCATCGGTTAGAGTGCTGAATGTGTACTAGCTACTCTACAACAATATATATAACACTTTTTATTATAATAGAGAGGATAAGATCATATTGAACAGAAAAGTATGATACATTGACATGTACTTATAATCTCCACGCAGTTTCTCCTCTTGCATAGATGCAATAATATTTGTTGGTGAGAAACTGAAGGGTCAAGGACTACTGATGTTATTTGGAGCTGACATATAGGCTTATGGGCTTAAAGGAATCTATTAGTTTGATGGACCAATTTAGACGTATTTCTGCTGCTGGCAAAATCCGGGTAATTCTGTGAATTTTCTTCGGCCTCCATATTTTCAAAATCCTTTTAAAATGTTATGAAACAAGTTTTTTTACTGAGCTATACACAGGGTGGGGATGCAAAAATAGGTTTATAGTAATTAAACGTAAACGCGTGCACAAAATGTATTTATTATGCAAGCATATTAATACTGGTGTTTCTGTATAACTATTTATGCACACATCCCTGTAAGTCGTCAGCTGTTTAAAGGGTTAGATAGCACATATTTGGGCAATATTTCCATTCATTGGATCTAGATTATGGTATATTGTAAGTAAACAATACAAAGTAAATAAAAATTTAAATCAGTTGTTGATTTTTTTTTAATGAACATTATATTAATGAAAAACCTTTACCTAAATGTACATTATATGCTGGCTTCCGGCCATATGTTAAAATTCGTCCGATCACCGAAGTTAACAACCTTGAGCCTGGTCGGTCAGTAACTAGATCGGTTACAGCTAGGAAATCCAAGGTGTTTTGGAAGTGCGGCTAGTATAATTGATAAAGGCTCGGAAAGAGAAATCAAAGAGCCGAGTTCGAATTTCAGTCTAGTTACGTGTAAATAACTTTACTAAAAGTATGAATCCACCTTTTCTCTTCTAAACTATGGTTTAATTAGTAGGATTTGTAGCAAGAAATCATTATTATCTTCAAGAAATTCTAAAAATTCCAATAATATGATTCGGCTTTAAATAACCTTAAAAGGTTGATAAGCCGTAAAAAAGAGAAATCAATCAATACATTATATGCGAAGGATTGCTCTAAAAGATTATAGTTTGATCAGTGATGATACATCAAGAATTATTGTACTTGTAAATATTTGATTGTGAATTTGAGGTTTATTAGATTATCGCTCTGCCAGGTGGCAGCGTGAAAGATCAGTATATTGTATAACAACAATAACATGCAAATATAGATTTCAAGACACATATGTAAGTGTTCTAATAATATTGAGGGCTTAAGGAAATACCAATTTCACATAAGCCGTCATTTTCGATGGTATGCATAATGCCGTCATTTTTTATGGTATGGATAAACTATGTGTAATTATAACCCATTAAAATAAAATGAATCAATCTAGAAATTCGGAGGTAGCCTTCGAACCTTTCGTTGCAATTATAGAGATGTTATCATTGTGCGAGACTAGCAAGTAAACATAAATATTAATAGTCATGCTTTAATTTTTGTATCTCTATCTGTATATGTACCCCTCTCACTCTCTCCTTCTTTCTCTCTCATACTCTGTCCCCGCTCTCTCTCTCTTTCGTTCAAAGAGTTACTATCTTATAATGCAGACAACTGCAGTATTCTCACACGAGTTGCCCGCTTGCCATTTTGAATGACCTTAACAGAAAAGTTGAATCGATAAAAGAAATAGGCAGAGAGAAACGCAGATCGATTGATCGATGCGCAAGATAGAGGGCGAGTGGGTAGGGTGAGTGAAAAGGAAAAGGAGAGAAAGGAAGGCTGGATGATGATGCTGGCTTCAAATTTTGCAATGAAGAACGAAGCACTGTGCGGATAGGAGATAGGGGTGCCAATAGATGGGGGTGCCAGGAGATGGCAGAGGAGATAGAGTCGCGATTAAGGTAGGGTGGGATGGGGGTGTGAGTGGGGCGTAGGCATTGTAAAAGAAGGAAACTTAAATTAGAAAAATGTAAGTATGATGGGCAGTTCCGACCCCTGAGGATCATAAAAAATAATCATATTCATAACCATTTTTCTGTGTGCTTCTAACAAACACGCACATGCATGCACCCCAACCCATATATTTCATATATCTCTCCCTCTTCTCTCTCTCTCTGTCTCTCTCTATCTATCCGTAGAAAGAGTTATCCGCAGAAAGTCCTGTTTCGCTGTATTACAGCTCATCAGTAATATATATATATATATATATATATATATATATATATATATATATATATATTACAGACAAGCTCAAACCTTTAGTTGAACAATAACATCACTTGCGAAAAGCCCTAAAATATCTTTAAACGAACAAGAACAAGAATATGAAAAGAAGAAAAAACAAAATGGCAAACACCTACCTACTCATTAAAGAAAAATACTTAACCCATAGGTTACCTTGACCGAGCAAAAACGGTTGACTTTTAAGCGAGTACCCGAATTACACTACTGTTTAGGCTTAAGTTTTACTTTAAGGTACTACAGTATTAGTGGCAGTGACTATTTCTAGAAAAACGAAACTTGCTCGAGCTATTATCAACACAGAAAAACCTAGTATATTTTGGCTTCATACAGTCTTCTAAAAATATGCACGATACTATATATATATATATATATATATATATAGATAGATAGATAGATAGATAGATAGATAACAATTTGTGAGCTGTTTTGTTGAAGAGCAATTACATTTGATATAACAAAATCTACATTGTCGAAATAAAAGCTGATGAATGAATAAGTTTTACTTTTATTTTTATGAATCAAACTTAAAAAGGGAGTTGTACTAAAAATAACCTAATACGTTTCGCCAATACGTAGGTATATGCGTATATATTTACACTCTGCGGCAGGATTTTTTAAGTGTGTGTGTGTATTTAGAAGGTAGGTCAACTCCTTTATAAGTTACGATTACTCATGAATGTTTTCTTTCGGTGTCGTATATTCTGTGGCTAAGAATTGACCCAATTGGTGCATTTAAACCAGCGCAGCCGTCACTCCAAGAAGTGGTATTTAATCGTAGACATCAAAGGCATTTAATACCATTTACTGGTTATCAAGCGTCGCTACTGTCAGTTTGTTGTCTTGAAAATCTCGGCAAGAAATAACTAACCAAAAAAAAAAAGAAATGCTTTCTAAGAATAATTCAGTAAACGCTGCATAAAGTCCAAAATATCTTTTATAATCTGCGATATATAAAGTTCACCGCTCGACCAACATGACCCGAATAGGATCAAATGTTTTCAGCACCCGTTCGTGTGGGTATATATATATATATATATATATATATATATATATATATATATATATATACGTAATTACAATAAAGCAGCACTAATTATTAGAGACTAATGCCCGAAAAACCAATGCTAATGGTTAAATAAAGGGGAAGAAAAAAAGAAACAAACTAAGCACAAGAACAGTGCGTTAAGAACTTGTTTGAAAGAAAAAAAAACCCAAGACGAAAACCTTAACAGTAAAGTGCTCTATACGAAAGTACGAAAGTAGAGCAAAAAATGCAGTACACTAAATCTAAAAACGAGCCAACACTGACCGCGGTTTCACACAAGACGATCCGTTGTGTGAAACCGCGGTCGGTGTTGGCTCGTTTTTAGATTTAGTGTACTATATATATATATCCCAGCGTGCAGCATTTTTGGAAAATATCTGAAAACCATATCAAGTTTTGTATATGAAAATGAGTAAACGTCTTTCATTGAGGAGTCGTCAATAGTTGTGCTTGCTCGAATTCAAAAGTCATCGTGACAGAGGGTTTCAGACTTTTTTTCACGCTAGATAACGCACTTTCTCCAAGAAACTGTAACTAAGGTCCGCTCAGTTTAGTTACAATTATAAATCACTGATATCCTCGAATACGAGTGGCCAGCCATTATATATATATATATATATATATATATATATATATATATGTGTGTGTGTGTGTGTGTGTGTGTGTGTGTGTACTCTATGTGTATACCAGGTACAGGCACCATAGCCAAACGTGCGCGATAGAGTAACAGGTTTTGATAAAAGCAGTGTACAACCTTCCAGGTAGGATCCGGTTATAAATGGTTTTGGTCGAATAACCAAGTCCGCTCTTACTGTCTATAATCATGGTTTTTGTAAGTATCTAGTATGTGTCTCCTAAGTCTCTTTGGTTGCCGCATCCGCCAAACCAAAAGGAAACGATATCTGTATATATATCTGAGATGAACCATTGTAATTATTTACACTGTTTACATCGTACGGACTCTTGTCCTCATTTTTCTCGTCATATTCATGATGTTTCGGCCGTTGTACTCTCCAGCTTTCCATCGAGTAATCAGGTGGTATACGTTAGAATTTAGAATCAAACCCTTTATTTAGAAACTCAGTCATCATGCTCCTCCACTACTTCCGCTCTTGAATTGAGATGCACAGTGTGTCGGACATTGAATGATAAATTCGCCTTCTAGGGCTTGTCAACCTTTTGCAGGTTATTAAAAGTTCGAAAATAGTTTTAGATTGTAAACATTTTGAACAGAGATAATAATAGTTCAAGGTTCTTAATAATTAACCCATAACTAGCAGGGGAAGGGCTCGATTGCTAATTTTCCCAGGTGCATTTACCCAAAAGTGAACGTCATCTCATTTATCTATCACACCCAATGGTGCATAGGGCAGCAAATTTTTTGTTGCTGTAACAAACTGTTTTTCTACGGGCAGGGCTGTTAGGCCTGCACCCAAACCCTCAAACCTGGAGGACCAGTGGACCATTCTTGATCCTTACGTTTACAGCACCTGGTATTCCCAAATGGTCACCCATTTAAGTACTGACCAGGTTCGATGTTGCTTAACTTCGGTGATCGGACGGGAACCGGCGTATTCAACACGATATAGTCGTAGATATAAGTGAACATAGCAAATCCAATTGTAATAGGAATTCAGCTCCCCGATTAACAATTCCGAACCATTAGCCATTGCATTACACGCCGCCCATCCAAGTCTAAAGCATCTGTTATTCCCAAGGGGTCGCTTACGTCGGTACTAATCAGATGACGTTATTTAACTTCTGTTATCATACGGCAACCGGTGTTTCGGTGTGATATGGTAGTAAGCCTGCGTCAGATATGGCCCGATTGGTTTGGACCAGGCATTTGACAATCTGTGTTACTGAATTGGATATTCTTTGCAGTTGATCTTAATTCAGTCAGTTAGTTAACTGCCATATGTGATACACACTTGAGCGATCATATCTCTTTCAAAACATGACTGACTAGGCAAAAGGTTTTCCCTCAGTAGGTCGCCTTTATTTTCTGCGAAAGACTGGTAGCCAACCAAGGCTATAAAATCTAATCTGCCCTGCTCCACAGCTGGAAGAAGGAGAGATGGATTGTACCTTTCTCAAGCGTATTAGTACGTAAATGAATGAAACAAATTCTACTGGAATTCGAACTCTGCTCTCCAATTTCTCATACCGAGCTGATATGCATTACACCGCAACGGAGATAATTACCCAACATAAAACATATACAAATTAGGACACCTCCAGTCAATTAAGATTAGAATCGACAAGAGCCAATGATGCAGTGTCATCAACGAAGCCTATTGTTGTTGTTGGTTGTAATAAAGAATTGGTGCATGTCATTAATTTTAAATTTGCTGAAGGTCAATCATTAACGAAGGTGAATTATTAATGTCGAAACTAACGCTGATATAGCTGCATGCGTTCACAAATGGCTAAAGGTCAATTTGGGCTCAAATCTGACAAAACCTATCATTAAATCATTGATCTTATGATTAATGATTGAATGTAAATAATATTTTCTTTGCTACTTGCCATGAGTAGTGATTATTGGTGTCTAAGTCCAAGCAAGTCGACCAAAATCAAATCTTCAATGTTCTGCCTATTACAGTCAACTGTTTCAGCAATGACTTTGTCCTAGTTACCTCATTCGTATGTCTTTTCGTAGCTTTATGGCAAAGCACGTTTGGTTTGAAAGCGTTTCCTCACATTACAAAGGATAATGCCGGTTCGATTGTTGTTGGGAAGTACAGAATATGCTTTATTAAAACCTTTGATCTCTAGGCAGTTGTCATTATTTTCATTTTTTTTTAAAAGAGAGGCGTCTAATCAAGTACGTGTATCCGCAAAATATAAAAATTTGAAGCAACAAGAAATAATTCTGTACTAAAAAGCTCATTAATTCTATTATGTATATAAAAGAAAAAGTGCAAGAAGCCGTGAACCTTTTGTTTAAAATGAAGATTTATTGTGGTTATTGCTATTAATAATATTTGCTTATGTATGATATATTACGTGTTTCTGATCGTGTATACATAGATAAGTGGTGAGCAGGTTCAGAAGGTTCATATGCGTGCATGTTTGTTGTTTTTATTTGTATACAAAAAGCAAATAATATTAATAACAATAACAACAATAAATCTACACTTTAAGCAAAACGTTCACGGCTTCTCGCACTTTTTTCTTCTATACTAATTTATCTCTTTCGAACAACCCCTATTTCCGTTTTAGTATATATATATATATATATATATGTGTGTGTGTGTGTGTGTGTGTGTGTGTGTACCTCATAAATTCAATCTATGGCAAAAAGGTATTTGGCAAAAGAAACGGCTAAATTTAGAGAGTGCTCAGTAACAGTTTCATATATTAAACTTATGGCAATTTAAAATATAACGTATTTAAAATATTGATCTTTATGCTACCAGAGTTTTTACCTGAATTGGCTTGACTGTCGGATGAAACCGTTCTAGTAGAAGTTGGTCTGTGTTTCAAATATTATACATATATATATTATCCATCGGTTTCGAGAAACCTTGAATCTCAGCTGCTTATAGTGGAGCAGCATTTGTTATGGCTGTAAAGCCCCACATCGAGCGACAGTTGTGATTGCAAGAAAAGAATGTGAGTACGCTCTCACCTGATGTCATCTTGTTTTTTCTCACCGACGGCAAACCTTTGTTTTTCGTCTCTTCGCTCCAGCCATCGATGTAAATTGCGTCTTCAGAATTAAAAAAATAAAACGAGTATAAAGTTTGTAACTTTAGTGACTGGTGTCACCTCCAACATCTCGACTCCAGATATTCGTAGCCGTATTTCCCAGCAATCATTCTGTCCACGTGTCAGTGGATATCAACAATTGACTGTTTACATTTTTTTTTTCATTTATATATGCACTTTTAATTAGTGCAAGGTTGATCTTTTCACATATGTGTGTGTGTGACTGTCTGTGCGCGCGCTCGTCAGTGTGCGTGGGCACGCTGATTTGACGCCTTCACGTATGTGCATACGAACAGAATGTCGTGGTTATATCCCTTTTTCGTCGTTTTTCTTGTCTCTTTATTCTCTCTTTTTATTTAAGGATACTTTCACCTTCTTTCAGTTATAGCAATCTTGACATCCGGTTTTGCAGACATTCTTGTTAATTTTTTAACATTTCAGTGTTTTCTTGTGTTTGGAATATTGTATTTCAGTTTTTGTTTTATTAATGCTTAAATGATAACGTCATCCTTTGGCCATTATTTCGTTTTTCTTATTTGTTTGGTGGTGTCTTAAATATAAAGAGTTGTTTATAATTAGCTTTTCATTAGTTGTTGTTCCAATTTGTGTGCATATTCTCTCTCTCTCTCTCTCTCTCTCTCTCTCTCTCTCTCACACACACACACACACACACACACACATTTATTTATATAGGTTTATATGCTTCTTGTTTTCCAGCCTGTTAGAAATCCTACTTTGCCGTTCCCGTTTTAAGAATTTTTGTGAACTTTCTTTGAATTAATGTCCTATCATTCTTCTACCTTTTTTGGTAAAGTATTAGAGGCCATAATCATATTCGAATTGGTTAAGCATCTAACTTCACACCACCATATCTCAGACAAACAATATGACTTTCGTTTCTCTCGGTCAGCTGCCGATGTGGTTAGCGGTTATCACCGCAAAGGTTTTCAAATGGCGTTTTGATTTCTCGAAGGTTTTTGACAGGGTTTGAATATCATTGTCCTATGTAGTTTGGTGTTTCTATTGTATATCTCGTGATTCTTGACAGAATTCAAAGAAGGATATGAAATAGTTACAATGCCAACCTAGCATTTCGACATCAGTCACTTTTCTACCTGTTTCTTCAGTTCAGGATTAACAAATTAACTGATCCTCTAAGCCATGTAATCCAAAATGTTGTAAGTGCATGAACCAAGATAAACATACAGTTCCAAATATAAGGGCATACGATACTACTGCAACTACTACTACTAATGATAATAATAACAAGCTAGCACACCTCCGCCAAGTGAACACCGGGATCATCTTAGCTGTCAGCAAGAAGTGATTATGAAAATGAAAATAAGCGTAATGAACTGAACCGCTCTTTTTTTCTATTTTTTTACCTTGGATAATAAATATTAAGTTTATATTAAATTTATATCATAAATGATAATATTTTAGTGGAAAGAATAGTAGGTTCAGAAAATGTAATGACTTAAAGCAATCAATTTTTTGGATTTGATTCAGGAATTACGGCATATCGGCCTCAATGGATTGTCATTGCCGACAAGTTTTTATTGTTTTTAATATTTTCATAAATGTATTTCTGGAAACATTTTTCTTTTGAAAGTTCTATTTCTGGTAATAGTTTTCTTTCAATTAAGTATCGCTAGTAATATTTCTCTTCTTTTTTTTTAAATAATACTTATTTTTCCAATTAAAGCAATCTATGGGAGGTAATTTAGTATTTGGCATGTAAAACGAACAAAATATATTAGTAAATAAGCGGCAAAAAATTCCAGAAACGTATCCCGTACCAGATCGAACCCAAACTCTAATCAGTTCGTGCCAGAAATGATGCCAATTATCATTGGAAGTTCCATTCTAATTATTACCTCCGACTTAAGGTGGAGTTAATAATAAAGAAAAATCCTCATTTAAATAAAATTTTGAAAAATTAAAAAAAAACTTGCATTTCTACAAAGATGAGGGAAATAATCCGAATGTAAGAATGAAAATTCCTCATCTCAGAAATTAAGGCATAATTTAAAATCTACTTTAAAAAAGAAGAAAAAATTTTTTTGACAAATGTTCGCACAGTAAAGATACTGTTATTAATCGCTTGACAGTCGTTTATCTGTTAAATGAGTTTTTTTTTCTCCGAACAGCCTCATTTCCCATTGCGTGCAATCAATTTACGAGCAAAGTAGAGACAATTATTGGAATTTGAAATATTTTTCTCATGTCAGACGAAGGAATTTATTGAACATTAGACATCATGTTAAAAAACTGTTCCACTGATCACAATATAATCTCGTTAGTCCTGCCATAAATTACATATCGCAAAACTTCGACCCTGAACAAGCAGCACATAGAATTCTATACTTGTATAAACTCAACATTGATCGACACAGAAAATAATACAAGAACAAAAATGCTATCAGTGTTGATCTTTTCAAAGATTTCCTCAAGGAATTTCGAAACTCTATGCAAATGTAAAATGATGTGTACCTGTGTTTTATATATAAAAAACGTTTGATGATGTACGTCACAAGGAACTGTTCGAACAGCGAGATAATCTTCGCATATTTTGGAAGGCTAGCAGAATAATCTGGAACGAATATTTTTTAAAAGTTTTACAGGGTGTGGAAGAATTAGGAACAGAAATATTAATAATGAGCGGGAAGAGGAAAGAATAATCAGGAAGACAGTAGATAACGATTGAAATTGTTTTTAGATTTTTGCAGATTAAAGTATGGAGCCGAACAGAAGTTCTACAAGCGAAAAATGCGAGAAAAGAAACTGTCAGAATAGAATTGACGGCTACATCTAGTCATCTATAAATTGATATAATCTCTTTGCCAGTCTAGTACTGGCAGGAAATTTCCTGCATACAGACAAAAATTGAATTCATTAAATATACAAAAATAGAAAGAGGTGTAAGACAAGGATGTTTCTTCTCGCTGGACTTATTCAACCTATACAGTGAGACGATTCTGAAAGAATTAGAATTCCTCCCAGGATTCATTATTGGCAGCCACAATTTTAACAACATAAAATATGCAGATTACACAATGTTAATAGTAGACACAGAAAGGTAACTATAAGAACTCCTTCTGAAGGGTGAAGAAAAAGAGAAGAATGAACTAAGCATCAATTGCAAGAAGACACGATGCATAGATATTACCAAACTGTAGAGCTCAACATGTAAATTACAAATATCAAAACCAAACAACTACAACAATTTAAATATCTGGAAAGTGCTTTAACAGAGTGCGAAAGTTCAAAACTGAAATCCAAAGTCGCATTGGAACAGAGAAAAGCGCTTTCTAAGAGTTAAACAAACTATTAAGAAACAGTAAAAATTGGACTGAACGGTTGTATGTAATATCAATCCTCCTTTATAGCAACGCATGCTAGACAAGCTCACAGATAAAGAGACTTGAAGCAACAGAAATATGATTTTGCAGAACGATGATAAGAATGTCATGAACCGAACAAAGACAAGGTCATGGACCGGCAAAGACAAGGCCTTAAAGAAAATGAAAACAAAAAGGAACACATACTTCAATTCGCCAAGATCTCTTTTCTAGATGTATCACAGAAATTTCACTTATTACTTTCGGATCCTAAGCAAAATTGTCTGTTTCATTCACATTTTTAAATGTGTTTACATTGTGCACCAACGGAATTCGTTGTTTTCCTTTGTACAAATTCATCTGCTCTTCATCTACGAGGAAATTTCCCAGCATTCACTGCCACGTAGGAAGAATGGTATTTCGTAGTAGTTCAAGATCTTTTCGTTGATTTTAGCGAACTCCCACCACTTTGTTTTTAATAAGATTTTCCTCTTTCTTTTGATTACTTTTGGAAGACATATTTCGCTATTCCAATGTTTCATTAGTTTTCTGTGTTCCGTTCCCCGTTGTTTGTTAAAATACTTTCCCTAAATTGTGACACCGAAATCCGAATAGGCTTTGGGGTAATAAAATTTACCTTCTAAGCTAATTATTATGAAACAGTAAAATTTCGTTAGGAATAAAGCACTGAACTGTTATTTAATGCCAGTTCTCCTCTCTGGCAGTAAATGCTAGACAATTATCTCACAGATGAATAAGAGACTTGAAGCAACTGAAATGTTGTTATACAGAAGGATACTGAGAATACCATGGACGGAACGCAACGTCAAAGTTTTAGAAAAAATGAAAGCAAGATTTGTACTTGGCATTGGAAAGAGATAGTTGAAATTTCTAGGGCACATAATGAGAAAAGAACTTGGAAAATTAGATACTCACGAGAGACTGAAGTTAAGAGAGAGAGAGGGGAGAAAAGAGCTCCCTAGAGAGCTTGGGCAAATGAATGACGGAAAAAGGTTTAGGAGAGATGGCAAAAAAAGCAAAATTTATTAAGAGCTAAAAATGACAGGAAATTGTGGAGAGCCATAAATTCCCACATCCTAAAGAATGAATAAGAAGTTCCTGAATATTCATTTTATCAAACAGCTGATCTAGAAAATGTTTCTTTGTTAACTACATAAACGATGTATCTAAAACAAAAGTGAGTCGTATAAATTTATCATTTTCTTATAGCCTATCGCTTTGTTCGTTGTGGTGAAGTGAACATCAGCTCAGAACGAGAAATCGGGAAGCCGAATTCGAATTCCAGTGGAATTAGTTACATTCACTTACGTGCAAATACCCTTGGGGAAGGAAATAATACGTCTCTTCCCTCCAGTTATGGGTTAAATAACAGAACAGAATGGATTCTATAACCTTGGCTGGCAGCAAGTCTACCACAGAATGTACTGGCAAGCTACTCCGGGATAATCTTCTGCCCAGTCAGCGTATATCACGTATGGCACTTTACTGACTAATCGCGATAAACTTTTCTTGATTGGTTACTGACATGTACAAAGCAGCGAAATATACTAGAGACTGTGCTTTATTCAAATGTTTTACGTAAATTCATTCGTCCTGGATATGATGATGGACTTCAACCGGCAGTAAGGCCTATGCTCGAGAAACTGGATATTTTGATGAGTGTGGAACCACCTTTTAACTGTTGTTGTTTCCAGGGCAACCCTGACCCTGGGTGGTAGCACCTATTAAGGTCCCAACCATGGTTAAGTATTAAACCTCGAAACAAAAATCAAAAGTATAGGAATACCTCGGGTTACGCCACTTCCAGTTAAGTCGTTCTCGATTATATGTCGTTTGCCAAAAAATATATATGGAAAAATAAAACCCAAGAAGACCACAATTCAAGATACTCTCGATCAGTTTCTTATTAAAAAACGCATCGAACAACAGTAACATCCGGAATCAGCTGTTGATGCTGACAATCCACAGCCATCTCCTATTGAATGTAAATATTGGTAAATTTAACATAAATTAGTTTATTTTCTATCATCGCAAAATAATTCTAATAACTGTATTTGTCAGTTAACCTCACAAAATCATTTTATTTTATCATGTCTTAGAGCAAACTATATTCACAAATAAAGACTTCGCAATGTACTGTAAAGATCGACAAATTTTAAACATCTACATTTGCAAGTATTTACATACATGTATTTGTAAATTTAGATGACATTTTTCTGTACTATATTAAAAACTAAAATATATTTGTAAGCTTAAAATAAATTCTTACTGATCGTATATGATTACAAATGCATTTATAAATAAAATACAGAACTGGAAATAGTTATTTGTGGTTTAGCCTAGTGACAAGAAAATTTGGAGACAAGTAAATTCAACTTAAATGCTTTTTCGACTTAAGTCGCCTCTCCTGGAACAAATTATGGACGTAAGCTGAGTTATACCTGTACATTTCTTTTTAATAAAATAAGCAGCAATACATTTTATAATAAAAACCAACGCAATAATAAAAAGAAATATTAAAATACGTTTTTATAGTAAAATTACCAACAATATATTTTTTGATTTACATACTATATATCTAAAAGAAAAACATACATTTACTCTGAAAGTATAAAATTATGTACAAAATATATTCATTTGAAAGCACAAAATTACATTCAAAATATTTAGATTTCGGCATTAAATAACCCAAAACGTTGTATTTTTGCTTTAATTTCAGTTGAAAATAAAGACAAAAATTCTCCAACATTTGGATAATTATTTATTGGTTTTCTTCTAAGCTTTCGGCTCACATGAGCCATTTTCAGAGAGGTCGTTCAAACTGAAATATTATAAAATCCACCATCACCGACGATTTTATTTTGTGTTAACATAAAACTCCGCTTGGCAATAGTTACCAAAAATAATAAACGCAGTTCTTAAGTTTGCGATGCGGTTTTATGACGTCACACCTCGGGATAGCGCGAAATGACCAACAAAACCATGTAGTCAAATGCAATGTAATATGTTATTTCCTGTTTTAAAGTTGATTTTATGTTGGTTGTTTCGATTTGATGTACATGGCCTCCAATATCTGCAGGTTTCTCTTACTGTGTGTATGAGTAAGGAATCACCGTATTGTTGACCAAAATCTGTCTGATATTGCCTACATGTTTATGTTTTTCAGAGAAATGTTGTTTAATAGTACTCTGATCAGAAAGATGACATGTAAATCTACGGGAGAGCGTGGTTGTAGTAAAACCAATATATGAACTAGGTTTTATTTAACAATATATATATATATATATATATATATATATATCAAAAGGAAGATACTACATATGTGGTCACATTCTTATAATCGAGCTTCTTCAATTATGTACCGTCTCCCTTCAGGACTTGGACATGGCTCTCCATAATCTCCAAGCAATATTTGTCTGATTATGATATTTCACATCTCTTCCATTTGTACCACCCATTTATACAAACTAGCTAAATAGATTATTCCACGTCTAAAAGTGCCATATTTGCTCCCACTTTCCAAAAACATTCCCTACTCTTCAAATGTTCTGCACATGGTAATCTCATTGCCTGCCTGTAGAAATACATTTTCCTCGCTACAAATCAACTCGGGGAAATTATCCAACACAGTCCATTATTTACTGTTGTATAGGAGAATCGATATTACATCGTAGTTTAGCATTTCTTTAGTTCTAACAAAATTTTCCTGCATCTTAATATTTTGTTTATCTTTTAAAAAGCATATTTCCCTATTCCAACGTGCTTTCCGATTTCAGTGTCATATTTTTTCTCGTTTGTTAAAACACGTTCCAGAAGAGTTCATTTTCCGTATTTACAAAATATTTACAATTGGCATCTCGCATTTGGGGTTTTCCAATACTTTCTTTCTGTCTTTTCACAAGGTTGGTTGGTTGGTTGGTTGGTTGGATGGATGGATGGATGGATGGATGGATGGATGGATGGGATTTGCAGAGTGGTTAGAACGTTCGGTTTCCGACGACGAGACCCAGGTTCTAATCTCATCATGGTCGATTTATCTGGAAGATGATTGATGTTATCGGTACCTTTGGAAAGTGCAATAAAAATACCATATCACGGTTAGTGAAATTGGGTAGATGGAACTGTTTGATTGTCCCTCGTGACCGAGTGTTTTAAATTATAGTGTCATAGGTTAGGTGCCTTCTCTTCTAGAAACTCTAATTAGGTTCCGCTCAGTTGTAGCATATGTGGTTGTAAAAACAGACATAAATATACCTGATCAGGCGTCTGTAACAGGGATTGGCTAGCCGCCATACCAGATGAGTGTGCTCGAATAACGAAATTAACCAGCCAATATGTATGTGTGTGTGTGTGTGTATGTGTGTGTGTGTGTGTGTGTGACAAACATGAGTAATCTTATAGTGAACTCTTCGTCCTTACATACAATGTTCATAATAGACCTTCATACAAGCGTTCACGGAATTTCCAGCATACATAATCATAAGAATGAGAATATAATAATAAGAAGAATATAATAATAAAGATGCACTCATAAGAATAAAAGAATAAGAATATGAGAATATAAAAATGAAAGCCAGTTTGAATACCATTTTGCTTCCATTGATACGGAGACTAGTATTTTCATAAAGACGCAGAAAACTGCGATTTTACATGCATAAAACTAAACAAAACCTACACACATGCAAACATATATACGCGTATGATAACTGATACACCTACATAGAAATTTACTGCCCACGTTACACTGTTCATGAATAAAGAAAAATAATATTATTAATGTAAATATTAAACTTACTTTTATCTTCATTCGTTGTTTTCTCGCCCCACTTCGTGAGCTTTGTTTTCGCTTTCGACTCGCGAGGGATCACTTTCATCCTTCACCTTCCGCTTGTCGCTGTTTCAGCCTTTCCGTTCAGCCTTCATCTTCAAATACAAGATTTGTTCTATTATAAACTATTCATAATGTTTTAACTATTGTTTAATATAAGCCTGTCAGTTAAACAGTAATCGTTTGAAAAATATCAACTGACACTATTTTATGGCGGGAAAAATCAACGTGTAACAGAATAATTAAAAACCAACAAAAAGATCATTGTAAATTAAATTATCGTTAATTATTCTGATTTTACAGTAATTACTGCTCATTTAATATCGTATAAATTCAAAAGTTTTGTGGTGTAAAATACAGTATTTCTACTTAATATAAGTGGAATTAATATTCAGTGATATCAACACAATATTAAAATGTTACATATTTATACAAATGTGTGCAATTTGTTAAAATAAAATTCTTTAAAAAATATATACCTTCAGTTTTCACAAAAGTCTATATTTATGACTCCAGAATCGAAATGCTTCAGTTAAAGGTGGATGCTGATCGTTTTAAACAATGGTGAAGTTAATCCTGTTTCCAAATCTGACCAGTTATTTCAATGTTAAAAAACGCTGTAACTTTTTTTTCAAGGGGGACAACTGAAAGTTACACACATTTGCCAACACATTAAATTGTATATTTTGGTGAAAGAAATCTTTAAAAAATAGGTGTTTACAATTTTTTTATATATACTAACAATCTGCAAGACAAGAGGCTTATATCTCGTGTGTTGTGTTTGCCTTCTGAAAATAGGGACGCGTCTTACACAAAAGTGCATCTCACAGAAATGTGCGTTTTATATAATAGGAATACATATGAGTACGTATGCCATGCATTATACATTGTTTTTATAGGAAAAGTGCATAAATTTAAATATTAGGTAGAATGTACAGGTAGAATGCACAGAGTGTATTAAGCTTTTAATAAGACTTTTTATGCCAAGTGCACACTTATTCGACACCAGGTGAAATTCACTCAAAAGCTTAAAAGACATTCCCCATATAGTCTATTTAATAAAACTTGTTTTAATGAAGATTTATATATACTTCGAATTCTGCATGATTCTGCTCAGTTAAGTGACAAACTTCTCCACATTAATTCTATCAACGCTGTATCACTACCTCGAACAAAAAAAAATGTTTGCAAAAATATCTTTTTATCAGTAAACCATGATAAACAATGATTTTTGCACTAAGCATCATCAAAACCTCAACACTATATGCACGACCGGCCATAATTATTAGGCCACTCCAGCTTAAAAAAAATTATGTATTTCATATTATTTTTAGTATTTATTGCCAAGTGGATAATTCTAAATGAAAATAGAATGGTTCTTTTTTAATACTACACAATATCATGTGCATCAAATGTTCTGTTCTGGTGTCCAGTTTTTGTGCTCTCTCCCCCATGCTAGTCTCTTCTTCTTATTGGCTGGCTGATTCAAAGGCTTCCTGGCTGCCTTGTAAAACTTTGCAAAATAATAACAAAAGAACAATTCCCTTTTCATTTAAAATTATACACTGGGTAATAAATACTAAAAATAGTAAGAAATACATCATTTAGTGTACCTATATGTGTGTGTGCGTCTGTAAGAGTGAGAAGGGTGAGAACAGAAATACAAAACAATTACTAAAACTCGATTAAATTTCTTTGTTAACGCACTAAATAAAGCAAAGGCATTCAAAATAAGTTTCTTTCCTTTTAAATTAATTTGTTTAGCTCTTTCCGATATTTTGCTTATTTTTTGAGTCCAGAATAAGTACAAAGACAAACAGAAATTGACATAGATAGATAGATAGATAGATAGATAGATAGATGAGCAGAGAAATATATATATATATATATATATATATATATATATATATATATATAGAGAGAGAGAGAGAGAGAGAGAGAGAGAGAGAGAGAAAAGGATAGAGAAAGAAAGAGAGAGGGAGAACAGAGTGAGATAGAATGGGTATCAACTAAAATGATGTCTAAAGTCATGAAAATAGAAAGATAGATAAATAGGATGAGATAGATACGCAAGAGTAAGATATATATATATATAAGAGTGAGGGATGGAGGAAGTGAGAGATAATGAACAGAGTGAGATATATAGACTGATAGATAAATAATTAGGGGATAGATAGATAGATAGATAGATAGATAGATAGATAGATAGATGATGAGCAGAGAAATATATATATATATATAGAGAGAGAGAGAGAGAGAGAGAGAGAAAAAGATAGAGAAAGAAAGAGAGAGGGAGAACAGAGTGAGATAGAATGGGTATCAACTAAAATGATGTCTAAAGTCATGAAAATAGAAAGATAGATAAATAGGATGAGATAGATACGCAAAAGTAAGATATATATATAAGAGAGAGGGATGGAGGAAGTGAGAGATAATGAACAGAGTGAGATATATAGACTGATAGATAAATAATTAAGAGATAGATAGATAGATAGATAGATAGATAGATAGATAGATAGATAGATAGATAGATACTTCGAATAAATAACGAAGATATTTTTAAAAATACAATTTAGATGAAAACAGGTGGTTAGAGATATATCATTTACTGATTTTGACATTCACTGTCAGATATAAAAAAAATGTGTAAGAAAGAAAGAAAGAAAGAAAGAAAAAGAAAATCACCTACTGTTGATTAATACTGCTTATCTGAAGTGCAACCTCTTAATGGCTGGAAAACGTACTGGTTAAATGTCATGGTGGCACACTAATGAGAAAGGTAAATTCACGAATAATTTCTAAAGTAGCGATGATAATTCATTTTAACAAATGAAAAATCTTCTACGTTTCTAAGTTATTCCATTACGCGTCATCATTCATCCACTTTACAAAAGTCCGATATTTTGAGATTCTCCAAAACCCGCCATTCTTTCGATGCAGAGAAAATGGTACCCGTCTCAAGTGTTTCGATGTATGGTCGAGGCGCACTCTCTCGAGGCATGGTGCATTGACTCCCAACAGGACTTAACATCAGACATTCAAGTGATCTGCTGTATTCCTTTAGGACTCGGTGGGGATCGAATCAGGTTGTGGTTGTGGCGGAGGTAGCAAGTAAAAATATAAATCTTTCATTGAGAGGAAGGGATGAAAAAAGAAAGGAAAATAAAATAAAAAGACAATAAGCATAATAAGCAGAAAAGGAGGAACGATATATATATATATATATATATATATATATATATATATATATATATATATATATATAAATTAAATAAAGAAAGTAAGATTAGGCAAAGCGGAAAGAGACAAAACATAATTAAAACATTATAAAAAAAGTAATCAGAGAGTTTTTCCAAGGGAGGTAATCAAAACAATCTGAATTGTTGCTTCCAATGTCCACTCTGTATAATAACATTATAATGCAGAAGACACAGATAGCTTTTACAAGACATCTATCTATCTATCTATCTATCTATCTATCTATCTATCTATCTATCTATCTATCTACATATATAACTTGTAGCTGTAGCGAATCAGGTGTCAGCAAGAATAAAGGAACAAAAACAGTCGGATTATAAACAAAAAAGGAAACTAAAAAAAAGCATAATTTTTTTCCTGGAACCTAAGCTCAAAAAGATATGTGTGAACTTTGTCAGTTGAATTTCGTGTCTATAAATTCAGTGGCAATCATTCTGTGCTGTTAGAATTGCTAAAGGTATTGTTCTTAAGTTGTAGGGGTGACAAACGGCCAAACTCTTGTACATGTACCGTGAAAAATTAAGTGAAGAAATCCAAAAAGCTTCAAAGAAAACTAAGAATCAAACATTTATACAAAAGAGGGATTTTACCATGTTTAGGAAACTCCTTTCATTTCTGCTACCAAGGTATTTTAAACATATTTTTACTAAAATCATTTGTTATGCTTGATTTGAAAACGCTATTGCCTATATATATATATATATATATATATATATATATATATATATATATATATAATTGTAAATTTGAGAAACAATCCCTGTTTTAAATAATTTTTGTCAAACGTTTTTAATTATATATATATATGAAAAGGTAGGAAAAACGTGTCTGTTTTCATTTATTCTATTCATCTTGTTGGATTTTGATCTATATATATATATATATATATATATATATATATGAATTTTTGAATTTTATTTAACCTCATTATTTTTTAATGAATACTCTCATTTAAGGAAAGTCTGTTCATATATATATATATATACCTATCTTCCAGTAGGAATCGAACATGCATACTCCTACACGGGAGAGATGCCGTCTTTAGATCAGATGTGTATTCTTAATAATAATAATCATAATAATAATAATAATAATAATCTCTCTCTCTCACTCTCTCTCTCTATCTCTCTCTATCTCTATCTATGTCTTCAGATATTGATTGAGTGATTGATTAATTGATTATTTTTATTTATATTTAATCAACATTTTCCAGGTTTTTTAAAACCAAATTTTTATATTTTTTGCGGATCATAATGATTTCCTGATAAAAGTTTTACTAATTAACTCATAAATGGCGGGAGAGAAAAGGGGGTTCATATTTTCCCGTGGTTATTTGTGCGTAAGTAAATATAATAAACAAGACTGTAGTTGGAACTCGGTTTTCCGACTTACATTTCCAAACTGTTAACAATTACATCACCCGCACCAACTGGTATTTTAAAGCTATCACCCATCTGGGTACTATATATATATATATATATATATATATATATATATATATATATATTTACTTACGGCCATATTCTAATGAAATATCGGTTAACTTGCGATCAACAGTAAGATACAATGTATGTCATTCTTTTATATTGCTATTCTTGATTTTCGTTACATTAATGTTCATCCATTACAAGACCCAAGAGACACTCAAAGTAGGGGTTACTGTGTGGCGTTGTATGGGCGTATGAATAGGCAGTATGATCATGCTGGAAAGGTTAACAGTTTACCCTTGACTTAGAGATGGCAAGATTGTAGGGAGTAAGAAAAGAACCTACTGGAATCTGTTCCCCAAAGCAACAGGTTCTGGGAAGAATCTGTAAAAATAAGTGAAATAATGCAACACAAAATTCATGTAGATTCGTTTAATGTTTATCTATGATCTATGCTAAATGAACATCTTATGTAATTCCTTAGTCAACAGAGACACATTCTTTGCATACAGCAGCAGTTCGTGTGTCCTCGATATCAGAATTTATAGTTTCATAGCCGACAAGGATGTGTCTTGTGGGAAGAATATGTATTATAGTGAAATAGAAATCGGCTTGGAACTCGGCGAGCCGAGTTCGAATTCCAGTTGAATTCGTTGCATTAACTTACGCGTAAATACCACTGAGAAATGAATTAATCTGTCACTTCTCCCTCTAGCTATGGTTAAATAAAAATAGGGGGAAAGAGCTCTATAGACTTGGTTGACAACCAGTTTACCACAGAACGTAATGGCAACCTACTGCGGGAAAATCTTCTGTCTTGTCATTCATGTCTTTTTTGAGACATGATTGCCCAAGCGTGTATCACGTCTAGCAAGCAGTTAACTGAGTCGAAACAAATGATATTTCCGAAAAAAATTTTCTTTATTTTGAACTTGGTTTTACAACATCTTTTCAACCGACATTAAATATAACCCCTATCAATATTTATACAGTTTTTACTAAGCAACATATCCACGGAACACGTGATTATTTGTAGTAATACAGTACTTTCGTTAAGCTTTGTATTTTTTTAAATATATATCATTCTAAAAGAAGAACTTGAGTTAGGGTGCGATTTTTACATCTTGATGGAAATAGTAGAATTTATTGCATATTTTTCAGCGTTTCCTACACATCCCTATCATCATAGATATATATCGAACAGAGTTTGATGATATTCGGAATTTTATATATAATATCTACACAAATGCATTGTCATTACGAAATTAGGTCACTTCAAAGAAGATTTATACATTAATGTTTTCCCCTATAAGTAAGGAGATATTTACACAAATGCATATGTGCACCAACAGATGCGTTGTTTCTATATTTATATTTTTCTGTCTATGTGCTCGTCTATATGTGTGTGTGTGTGTGTGTGTGTGTGTGTGTGTGTGTGTGTGTGTTTGTGTGTGTGTCTATGTGTTTATCTGTGTGTGTGCATATGTATCTGTTTATATATAACAAATTTCATCATATACACCGAAAATACATTCATATTACTGCACATCACTGCAAATGACCTAATTTGAGAAAAAAAAATAGAAATCTATTACACCCTGTCACTCCAGTATGATGAAAGAAAGGAAAGTGAAGAAGTTGTTTCCATTCATTTGCATAAGGGTGTAGTATTTGAAATTTTATTTCCCTAAAATAATCCAGCAAACACCGACATTCGTACCCGCAAAAACAGGGCGTGTCAAAACGATAGTTTTTCCTTTGACTATTATTTTAACTACCTCCACTCCTCAGCAATGAGTATTGCTTAAAAAATGATTAAAATTGTAATAAACCCTAAACAGATGATAAAAGTTAACTCTAAATTTTTTATTCACGAGAATTTACGACAAAATTTTTTAATATTACTTATTAGTTTGTTTATTTACCAGAATAATTTTAGATTTAACAAGCGACAGTGCCTTTAAAGGCAGATTCTTTCCCACGTTTAAAGGCTTAAACTTTAGTTGGTCATTGACGCATTTCGTAGCTAAGAGGTCAAAGCACGTCAGGTCTAATGATGGTTTCACGTAGGGAAACACAAGTTGGAAACCTTCTGGATATTTTTACTTTTAATATTTCTCGAATATTCAGGTCAGAAGACAAAAATGCATAAACGTACTCTTTAATAAATTAACAAGTATCTACTCAAATACGAGTATTCAAAAAATAATATTTATGTAATACACACACACACACACACACACACACACACACACACATAAAATTCCTGTTTGTGCGTTCAAAATAAAGTGTTAGAAAATCAGTTAGTCTATAATACGGAAAGGTTGAAACCATGGTAGCATGATCGGCTGATTTTCGTAATTTCAATTAATTTATATATATATATATATATATATATATATATATATATATATATAGTAATAATGATAGATATAATAATAATATATAAGTATATATAATATAATATATATAATATGTACAATAATATATGTAATAATAATAAGTATAATATATAATACAATTGATATGAGGAACACATATATAAAATAAATAGTAATAATGGTATATATAATAATAATAATATGTAATAAGTATATATAATATATATAATAATATGTACAATAATATAATATATAATCATAATAATAAGTATAATATATAATATAGCTGATATGAGGAACATACACACACACACACACATATATATATGTATATATATATATATATATATATATATACAGAGAGAGATAGGTATCATTGAAAATTATTATCATTAAGTTTTTATATAATTTTTTTGCGTTCTTATGATTTTTTTCTTTTTCGAAATTAAATTATATAATTGTACGAATGTTTTTTTTTGTCGAGCGCTTTCGGCTATAGTTTTAGCCGTTATCAAGGATGAATTTTCTTTCACTTGTAACTAAATATATGTAAAATTTATGTACATAGAGTCATGTGTGTGTGTTATGCTCCCAACATTCGGAACAGAACACACACATGATTCTATATGCATAAAATTCACACACACGAAGAACGCATGAAAAATTACCTTTCTCTCTCTCTGGTGCTCTCTTTCTATCTTTCTCGTGCTCTCTCTCTCTGCACAAATTTACTCGAGCTACTAGGGTGCCAACTAGGTCCTACCTTTTTACAGTCAAAACAACTAAATGCAGCCCTCACTTCTACTCTAGTAGCTTTTATTCTCGCATCTCCTGCCTGTAGATCTCCCTTTCGTATACTTGTTTCCCTGATAGCTACAATCTCCAGGAATTTAAATCTCCAATGTCAATTGCTATCTCTTAACTTCTTGACTCCCGTCCTTTCCCAGACAACCCCAGTATCTTGTTCTTCTCCCTTTTCACTCCACTCTCACCTCACTTTCTTCACACCAGTGTTCCCATCCTTCTCTTATCCATTTTCTGACACCCCCTGCAACCTGTCCCTATTTCTCTTTGCTTTATTTTTATGTAATCTTTCGTATATATATATATATATATATATATATATATATATATATATATATTCTTTTTTTTTTCATTTTTAAACGAGTTATTTCGCTGCCTTGGTTTCCACCATGAGTGGTTTCTTCAGGCGATTTGTAATAACTATTAAAAATTGCCTATTAAAAATAACTATTAAAAATTGCCTATTAAAAATAACTATTAAAATTGCCTATTAAAAATAACTATTAAAAATATTGTTATTAAAAATCGCCTGAAAAAAATACTGATGTTGGAAACCAAGGTAGTGAAATAACTCGTTTAAAAATGAAAAATATTCAAAAGTTCTACAATATAATTGTATAGAACACTTTTTAATACAAATGTTTACTAGTCTAACCCTATTAGGACCAAAAACTAAGTATTAAACACTATATATATATATATATATATATATATATATATATATATATATATATATACCAACAAGAAACTATTAGTTGGACAATGATTGCGAAAAAAGAAATTCTATATATATTACAGGGGATAGATTGTCGGCCCTCTTTATATAGAGAAACCGTTTCTAAAATTTGGTCTACACATTTATTAGACCCAGGGAAAGAAATTATCGTAAAATAACTTTTTGGTTTTGATATGAACACCTTTTTTTTTTTATTTTTTTATTTTTTTTTTGCATTTATCATCAACACTACCATTTTTCATATGTAACCGTTCAAATTAAGACTATTTCACTTTCTATTCAAACAAGGAATATATTTGCCAACTTTGAGAAAGACATTTTACTAAACAACTTTTCTATCAAAATACTTCTTTTACTTATCATAGTATTTTTTCATTGGAAACTTATTCTTCTATGTGATGTGTCCTGTCAGGGCGTGGGCGGTCATGACTCTCCACAATTTTCTGTTTATAATCCCTGTTCTGCTAACAAAAGGTCATTAGGTTGGCTACGTACTGATTTCTTCTGTCCTTTTTGTCTTCAGCATGTCCTGTCTGTGTCAAATTTTCTAAACCTTATTTCCTCATTATGTTTTCTTTTTTAGAAATTTCAACTGTCTCTTTCCGATGTCAAGTATAGGTATCCCATTTGTTTCCATTTTCTCTAAAACTTCTTCGTTGCTCACATGTTCAGTTTATGTTATTCTCAGCATCTTTCTGTCGAACACATTTCTGCTGCCCAAGTCTCTTCATCTGTGAGCTTGCCCAGAATAAACTGCCATTTGGACGGTCGATATTACATAACAGTTCTCTTCTATTTTCTTTGTCTTTAACGAACTTTTCTGGTTTTTATACTTAGCCTTTGGAAGGCATCTTTCGCTATTTTTTTTTAATCGTATCACCCCGAGCAAGGCGGTAAAGCCACTGATGTGCAGGGGGCTACGTAATAGTGAAAAAATTGGAAAAGAGAAAGCCGGAAATCACATCCTAAACAGGGAACAAGGGATGAGCCTTTTAACCTGTTCAATAGACGTGGGTGGAGTGTGAACCGGGCGATAGATAGATCTCTCTACTCCAATTGAAAAAAAAAACAAAGTGAAAAGATTGGAAAAGAGAAATCTGGAAACCACACCCTGAACAGGGAACAAGGGATGAGCCTCTACACCTGTACAAATTTTTCAATGGTTTTCTGGATTTTAGTGTCGCTCTTTCCGTCCTCTGTTAAAACATTACCGAGATATTTAAATGTTTTTACTGATTTTGGTGCCTTTAATTTCTACTTCGCATCGGCTATTACTTTTGCTGTTAACCATTCACTCTGTCCCCTTATAATGGATACTTACTACTTTCTTCTCGCTTTTCTTTACAACCTCCTCTAAAAATTTCCTTTGTGTTTGTTAGTAACGTTGTATCATCTATATATATTATCTTGTTAAGATTGTGTCCGCCAATAATAAATCCTGGTGGGACTTCTAGTTCTCTTAGTCTCACCCCTCTGTAAAAGTTAAATACGTTCACTGCGAAGACACATCCTCGTCTTAGGCCCGTTTATATTTTTGTGTATTTACTGAATTAATTTTCCGGAATTTTAGTGTCCCATTTTCTGTCCTCTGTTAAAATATACTTCCTAGGCATTTAAATGTTTTTACTGTCTGATTTTGGTATCTTCCATTTTGTAATTCGCATATTTGGCTGTTCCTTTTTGCTGACATACATTCTGTTTTCTTAGAATTGATTTTCAGTCATTTTTGCCCGCTTTCCTTTATTAACTTCTGTAGGAGTTTATGTAGTTTATTTCTGTGTCTGCTATCAATGCAGAACCACTTTCATTTTTGTGTTGCGCTTGTGATCATTAATAATGAATTCTGGTGGGACTTCACTGAAAGATTTCAATAAGTCTGATGAGGAAATACATTCTTCAATGTTGTTTTTCTTTTCAGCTGCTAATGTATGCAAAATGATTTTCCATATCCTTGACTGGTGTCGCTAAAAACAATAGAGAAATAATAACAATGACAAATTTTCATTGACAACATTTATGTTCTATGACAGAGGAATCATTTTATTGTCTTTACAACCAGCTATGTTCGAAGACTTCAATTCTTACACGACATGGACGAATACTTCATCTTGTCTGTAAATATTTACGACTGATCTTGGAAAATATTGATTCTTTGGACTTACAGCCTAATGAACTTTACACTAAAGCAAAAAATATTTAGTTTTCCATTAAAATAGTTTAAGAAATGTCTAACTGGTTACTGACGTTTATATTTTATATCTAATTTATTCCCAATAGAATCAGGTGTAATCTTGGAAGATATAAGCCTTTTTGTAAAATAAAATGTGCGAAATATGAGTGTACATATGGCCTTTACAAGTTTAATATGACCGCATGAAAAGAGAGAGAGAGAGAGAGAGTAAAACATGGATAATGTAAGAAGATATATTTATTCGAATAACATCGTAACCTTGCTAGTAAAGTCAGTTATGATAGATGTTAAAAGAAAGCGTACATTCTTGTTAAACTACTTTCATTGAATAGGTTAGAAGAATCGTAGAAGGAGTTTATTGATTCTCAAAAGTCAGAAGAAAGTTATGCATGGCTTGTTGATCAGTGGCAATGGTTCATGATTCATATCGATTTCAGAATCAAGCACACACACACACACACACACACACACATGCACACACGCGCTCACATACAAACACACACGCACGCATACAGACATATGTGAACAAACTCAAACGCATGTAAAACGTACCAAGCTTTCATCAAGAAAATGATATCGTACTTGGACAATGTTATTCTTTTTTACTGAAAGGTTTCCAACGCTGATTTATTAGATCTTCTGAGAGTGTGAGCATATATATATATATATATATATATATATATATGAATGAATAGAATAAGTAAAGAACAAGTGGGAAAAAAGTATCTTTAATCTAACATGTTTCACATTTAACAAGCTTCTTTAGAGATTTATTATAGGCGAATGATTTAAAAATCCAAGAGACAGTATGTTGATTGGGGTATAGTTTCATTACTGTCTCTTGGATTTTTAAATCATTCTTCTTTAATAAATCTCTGAAGAAGCTTGTTAAATGTTAAACATGTTAGATTAAAGATACTTTTTTCCTATTTGTTCTTTACTTATTCTATTCATCTTGTTGGATTGCTATCCATATATTCAACTCATATATATATATATATATATATATGGATGGAGCAAAATTCCGTATCCAAAGAAACACTATTCTTAAAAAGTGCTCAATACAAAGTAGAGTGAATAATATTTGTTTAGAATTTATAACATAAATATGCTATAATATCACTATAAAAGTAGCCATTTTGTTTCGACACTATCAGTGTCTTATCAAGTCATGAATTCTATTTCAAGTTGGAGAGTTTTAAAAGGTTCGGATAGTGTCGAAACAAAATGGCTACTTTTGTAATGATATAACATATTTATGTTATATATATATATATATATATATATATATATATATATATATATATATATATTATCTGATAGTCATAACCAAACTGTGTTAGATAGATAGATAGATAGATAGATAGATAGATAGATAGATAGATAGATAGATAGATAGATAGATTGTAGTGCTTTAATTGGGATAAACATGGTACTAATCAATAAAACAAACACTGGACATATCGATTTTTTTCTTCGAATTTTTCATATTAGCCTTCCATAGAGATAGAGTATCATAAATTCCTTCACCTATATTTGTTTATTTTGACACTATCTTTGTCGATGGGAGTTTTGATCGAAAGTCGTTCTGCTTGCAAGCTGAACAAAAATTGTTTTATTTCCCTTGAAAGGAAAACAAAAAACGTTTACAAAGACCAATTATAATCAGTGCGAAAATGTTTTCTCAAAATTGGTGTTCTCTAAAAAAAATATCAGCAAAACTTAATCCATTTTTAAAGTTGTTTGACATTGTGAACGATCTCTAAAGGTAGGGTTGCCTGCTTCCTGGTGGTAACTTATAGTCGTTTATTAGTAATGTTACTGAAATGATCAGTATTTTGAGAAAGTTTTTTATTTCTTGTCACAAATTCTCTTAGTTCCTAGTTACTGTATCTAAAACTAAGAATGCAATTAAGTATATATATATATATATATATATATATATATATATATACGGTTATAAATCCAGAAGTTATTTCAGCAGTAATAAAAAAATACAATCTGCTTCTTTCAGACCGCTTTTAGAATATTTTGATTAAAATTAACATGTAGTTATTTATAAATAAAAAAATAAATGTTAATTTTAATCAAATATTCTAAAAACAGTTTTTAACAGAGGAGAAATAGGTTAGTTGAAATGAACATTGTATCATTTTAGCCAAAAGTGTCACAAATTTAAGAATACGTACATTAAATCACACATATACACAAAACAGACGCACGGAATAAAGAATACATACGTCATATCACAAAAACGTATAAAAAACAATTAGAGAGAATATATACAGACATAAAAAGGAGAATTGGTATATATATACACAAAACAAGCTCATAGACATAAACTTATAAAAGAATATATAAGGACACAAAAATAACACACCCACACACACAAAAAAGGGTAAATCAAAATTCTAAATAGAAAGAAAATAAGGGGAAGATAAATAATATAACGAGAGGAAGTGACATATAATAATATATTTTATGTGTGAGGCACAGTTGAGCAAGACCAACAAAACTCCTTGTAACACTAAGTATGAACGGAAGGCAAAACTATGGCAGTATTGACCAATTTAACAAGCAGACCGTCCAAAAGAGTTGCAAGAGATTTCGAAGTAGTCTGGCGGCCTTAGTTGAAACCAATGGCAATTTTATTGAATAAATTTACTCATTTGTATTTCAACATATTTTACTGTAAATTTGGTAAATATATCTGTTAAAATGAGATGTCAGTGTTATTTTGAGGTAATTTAGACGACAATTCGCACCCTGTATATGTACGTTGTGGTGCTGAGGATATCGACTTGGAACTAGAAATTGATTTTAAGTTGAGTCCTTTGCATTCACTTACGCGCAAATACCCTTGGGAAAGGTATTAGTCCGTCTCTTCACACAAGTTATGGGTTAAATAACAGGACAGATAGGGTTTTATAAACTTGGCTGGCAACGAATCTACCGCAGAATGTAATGACAACCTACTGCGAGAAAATCTTCTGTCCAGTCCGTCATATCACTTTCGAGACATGATCGTCCAAAGCGTGTATCACGCATGGCACTTAACTGACTGGCTGATATAGATAGGTAGTAAAAATCGCTTGTTATGATAATAGGTACTCATTATATACAGTCACTAAAGCTAGACCGCTACTCAATATAGTTATTAAAGATAGCTACTAAATATAGTTACTAAAGATTACGATTAAATATAGATTGCTACTAAGAAATAGTTACAACATATAACTACTAATGAGAGTTAGTTACTAAATATTGATCCCTACAAAAAATAATTATTACAGATAGTAGCTAGTTATAGATAGCAACTAGATATAGATCGCTACTAATATAATTAGTTACCACAGATAGCTACTAATGATAGATATTTACTAAAGATTGATCACTCCCAAAGGTGTTTACTAAAGTGAGAGATACTATTTTTATCAGCTATCTTTAGTAAATATCGAAGACAGCAGCTATATTTAGTGATTATCTCGAATAGCGAAATATATTTAGCAAATATATAACATTACTATCTGTTAGCCATCACAAACAATCGCTCCTACTCACTTTAGCATGGATCAGGCTAGTCTCCCTGAAAGCAAAGCACTGCGCCTTCTCAGGTTAACTCTCTCAGCAGACCTCAAGGGGAATGACTATATCGAATCCATAACTAAATTATGCTGCTAAGAAGGTCGGTTCATTGTGTAGGGCCAGGAAGTTTTTTCCGTCTGAATCCATCCTGCATATATATAAATCTACCATCCGCCCGTGTATTGAATACTGCTGCCACATCTGGTCGGGTGCCCCTGCTATCTACCTCGGGTTTCTTATGGAGAATCTGTAATGAGATCGATCCCGACTTGGCAGCTCAGATCCAGTCAATTTCTCACCGGTGTAATGTGGCTTCCCTATGTCTCTTCTACAAATACTTTCATAGCTTCTGCTCCGATAAACTAAGGTCTCTGGTTTCCCCCTATGAATGAATTTACTCGAGCTACTAGACTAACAACCAAGTCCCACCCTTTTACAGTGAAACCAATAAAATGTAACCACAAACTCTACTCTAAGAACTTCTTTTCTCGCACTTCCCGCTTGTGAAATTCCTTTCCGTATGTTTGCTTCCCCGACAGCTACAATCTCCAAGAATTTAAATGTAAGTTCAATAGTCATCTCCTATCTCACTTTCCCTTATGCTCTTTTCTCCATCCACTCCACTCTCATCACACTAGTATTATCATCCTTCTCTTACCCACTTCCTGACACCCCCTATAACCTGTCACTATTTTTCATCATTTTCCTCCTAGGTAACCCTCTGCACACCAGTGGCAGTAAAACTGCCTTGCTTGGGGCGAAATGATTAAAAATAATATTAGTAGGTATCTGTAGTAACTTTCTTTAATGCTATATATTTCATAACTGTTTTTAGTAAGGCACAACCTTTAATAACTCTCTTTAGTAACTGTCTTTAGTAATTATCTATATTTAGAAACTATGTTTAGTAGCTGTTTATTGTTAGTAACTATATTTAATAACTATCTATATTTAGTAACTATTTATATTTAGTAGCTATAATTGTAATTATATATAGACGCTATTTATTTTTACTAAACATATTAAGTAAATATCTATATTTAGTAGCTGTCTATCTTTAATAACTATTTTTAGATCTTTATCTTTAGTAACTATATTTATTATATTTAGCAACTATTTATATTTAGTAGCTATCTGTCTTTAGTAACTATCTTTGGTAACTAGCTATAATTAGTAGCTATTTTCAGTAACTATATAAATAATTACCTATATTTAATAGCTGTATATCTTTTTGTAATTATACCTATTAACTATCTATAATAAGTATGTTTATTAACTATCTTTAGTAGCAATCTGTTTTTGATGGTGATATGTATTTAGTAACTATGAGTTATTAGTAGCTATCAATATGCAGTAATTATTTTTATTAGCTATCTTTAGACGCGATATATATTCAGTATTTATCATTAGTAATTATGCATATATAGTAGCTATCTAACTTTAGCGATTATTTTTAGTAACTATCATTGGTAGCTATATATCTGAAGCAACTCGATATCTTTTGTGGACTATCTGTCATTATTAACTATATATCTTTTGCAGTTATATATTTAGTAACTGTATATATACGTATATATTAGCTATCTATCTTTAGTAATTATCTTTAGTAATTATCAACGACAGTAACCATCTTTCGTAGCTGTTTTAGTGACTATTTATCTTTACTTTCCTATCCTGAGTATCTATTTTGCTTAAATAACAATCCTTCTTTAGTCAATATCAACTGGCTTACGATATCACATTGAAATATCGTTTCTTGTACAACCATTAAAATTAAGCAATGTCGAACATGGTTAGTGCCTAAAATGGGAGTCCGCATGGGAATACCAGGTGCTGTCAACTTGGGTGTGCGGTTTGTGTAATGAAAACCGGCACGGAACTTGAAATTGGAAAGCTGAGTTCTAATTCGAGTCAGGTTCGGTATGTTGACATCCGTGCAAATAATCTATGTAAGCCGCAAAAAAAAAAAAAAAAAAAATCATTCATTCTTTAGCATATATATTTTACTTAGAAAGAATATTGTTTTCAGAACACAAAAAATTACTAAATGAAAGAACAGAAGTAATGTCCAAATGTAATTGCACATATAAATACATCTTAGGATCATACAAAATTGGATGAAAAGATCCTTAAGTAACTCCTCCCTAATTTTGAAGATTTTCAGTTGTTTACAAATACCAGTGGCACGTTCGTAAAAAACCCTTTCGTACGTTTGAAAAACGTTTAAAAATCATTTATTATAAATCGCCTGAAGATACCGAAAGGTTGAAACCTAGGTTACGGAAATAACTCAAAAGGTTTACAAAATAAATGTATTGAGCACTTTTTAATACAACTGGGTATGGACTAATTTAATTATGACTAAAAACTACGTTATATATATATATATATATATATATATATATATATATATATATATATATATGTGTGTGTGTGTGTGTGTGTGTGTGTGTGTGTACTTTCGATTTTAAGATTATTTGAGGTAATAATTCTTCTAGTGCTTATAAATTTATATATATATATAATCTATCTCTCTTCTCTCTCTCTCTCTCTCTCTATATATATATATATATATATACTAGCAATATAGCCCGGGGTTGCTCGGGTGTAATGAAAGCTTTAAAACTAACCCATGGTCCTGAAGTTCAGACTCTTTGGACGTTGGCACGAAACACTAAAAAGCAATAGTTGTTTCCAGTTAAAGCGAAACTGTAGACTGAAAGAAAAATGAATGGATGTAAGTCAAATTTTCATTTCCTGGTATCGATATAAAATAAGTGTTTTTCGTCGTAGACCGGATTTTGAAGGCTAAGTAAGTCCTGTAAGTAAATGGCATCATGGCTGAGACTAAGAACTACAATTATACCTACTTAGAGTCAAACCCGAAGCAAAAACTAAAATAAAAGGGCTGAAAAAAAATACAGACATACAGGTAGATAAGCAGACACATACACAAACACCTTGCCTTTTATATATATATACATATATATATATTATCGATTTTCTGCACTATTGTAAGAACTGCAACCTTGAAACTTCTGAATATCGTTTCTTATGTTTTTGTCTATGAGTGTATCAAATTTGATTAAGATCGGACCACTCCTTTATAACCCGATTTTTTCGATTATCGATTTTCGATATTTATCGGGGGTACCTCGACACAAATCCTCGCTAAGAACACTCGCAGACGCTTATAGCACAACTGTGTAAATTTTCAAGGAAATCGGTTCAGCCATTTCAGAGTCTATAGGTAACGGACACACACACACACACACACACACACAGACACGCCCACACACACACACACACAAAGTTCCATTTATAAATAAGTTTAGATTTAGATAGATAGATAGATAGATAGATAGATAGATAGATAGATAGATATGTGTGTGTGTGCTTATGTGTATGTGTGTGCGTGTGTAAGAATCAAATGGAAATAAAATATTTCTGCCAAATCAGTATAAATAAATGAAATTTTCTTTTCCTAACCTCCATATTTCGTTATATTCACCTATCTGCAGAGTATCCTTAGGAAAGTTATGAATTCACCCCCTTCTTCCTCCCCCCAGGTATTAGTTAATTCGTAGAATTTGTATCAGTAATCTATAATTATCTCAAAAAAAATGTTACAATCTAAAAGAATATTTTCTAGCTTGAAATAACTTGCAATAGGTTGATAAATCATAAAATGCAAATAAATCAATCAATCTCTCTAATAACAATCTATCTTTAGTTGCTCTCTACTATTAGTAGCCGTCTGCCTTTCGTAGCTATTTATCTACTTTGAATTAACTTTTAAGTTCATGTTATTAGTGTTAACGTATTTTAAGTTTATGTTATTAGTGATAACGTATTATAAGTTCATGTTATTAGTGTTAACATATTTTAAGTTGATGTTATTAGTGTTAACGTATTTTAAGTTTATGTTATTAGTGATAACGTATTATAAGTTCATGTTATTAGTGTTAACATATTTTAAGTTGATGTTATTAGTGTTAACGTATTTTAAGTTTATGTTATTAGTGATAACGTATTATAAGTTCATGTTATTAGTGTTAACATATTTTAAGTTGATGTTATTAGTCTTAGCGTATTTTAAGTTTATGTTATTAGTGATAACGTATTATAAGTTCATGTTATTAGTGATAACGTATTATAAGTTCATGTTATTAGTGTTAACATATTTTAAGTTGATGTTATTAGTCTTAGCGTATTTTAAGTTTATGTTATTAGTGATAACGTATTATAAGTTCATGTTATTAGTGTTAACATATTTTAAGTTGATGTTATTAGTCTTAGCGTATTTTAAGTTTATGTTTACATTACCTAATAAATTTATTATAACTCTTATGATAAAATCTGTTCATTTGCTGCAAAAAGGTGTAAACGTTCCTTGGCGTAAATTATCAATCTATGGTGTCGTAAATTTGAAATATGAATGTTTAGTTTGATGCATGAAATGTCAATCTATGATTTAATACACAGCAAGCAGTGTATAACAGCAGATGCATTGAAACATTAATTTTATAACACTCAACGTGTCAACGAAAGATTTAATGGCGCAATTTGTCTTTCTCGGACATATATAATTCATCATTCGTTGAATGACCCAATGAAAGATAAGAGATTTTACAAAAAAATTACAAGTTTTTTTAAAATCTTGGATTTTATAAAAATCCCTATTTCGGTATGTTCTGTGAGTGTCAAATTCTCCAACTTCACTCTCCTCATTATGCAACCAAGTAATATCAACTGTCTCTTTCTAAGTGTATATGACCTTATATCTTCCTTGTTCTTCACAAGTTCTGTTCATAGTATTCTAAGCATCGTTCTATAATTTCACTAACTGTGATAAACATATATGCCCTCATGTAGGCCTCTTGCCCTTAACGCCTATCGGGAATTATACTCAACCCAGACCTCAAGTTCTCAAGTGGAATTAGTACATGCAATCTATCGCTAAATAGACTGGGAAAAGTGAGGCTACATACAGGGAAAAAGAGACAGAGAAAAACAACGGATAACATATTTTGAGGGCCTGAGTAGGTGGATGACCGAACGGGGGTTGCGTGGTGTAACAGAAGAAAGCGTGCTAGAAGCCACCAGATATAGAGAAACGTGGAAAGCCATGATCGCCTACTTCCTGAAAGGACAAGGTACATAGAAGAAGGTTGTTCCCTATACCGCTGCAGCAAGTACCTGATTCATATCGTTGTTCCCTACCTTTACAAGAGCTAGCTCAGACCGAAAATGGAGTACTGCTTCTTTTTATGGACAGAAGCTATCCAGGCTCCATTTTCCAGCCTCGATAGAGCCCAAAAGAATCTCAGCGTCCTTTTGGGTTATGAATTATTTCCATTTTTTTTTTTTTGTTAGAACTCAGATATCTTTTATGAACAGAGTTTCTTTCGGGACGTGGCCGGTTGTGGCTCTTTCTATCCTTTGAAGCTCTAAACAATATTTATCGGCTTAGCAACTCCTCTAGACCCTGTTCTACCTACCTAACAATAGGTTAGGTTAATCGTTGATTTATTTACGCACCTTTTGCCTTTAATATGCCCTGTGAGAGTCAGATATAAGTGCCCTTAAAACTCATTGCTCACAAAGGCTTTCAACCTCATCACATTGAAACACCGGTTCTCGTATGATCACCTAAAGTTAACCAACGTCGATCTTGGTAAGTAGATAGATGGGTGACCGTTGGGAAATACCAGATGCTGTAACTTTGGATGTGTGGATGGTGTAATAGATAATGGCACGGAATTGTTATTCAAAGAACCAAATTCAAATTTCCATTGTGTTCCTTATACTCAATTACGCTCAAATACCTTTGTCAAAGATATAGATCCACCATTTCTCTCCCTATCGATGGGTACGATTTGTACCATTAAAACATTATTATCAAATAAAATTCTTGCAATCTAAAAATATTTTCTGGCTTTAAATAATCCACAAAGGGTTGATAAACTGTAGAAAATGAATCAATCAAAAACTGTTGCTCACTTGCTTCCTCCATGGTGTTCTCAGCATCCATCAAACTCTTTACATAAGTCATTCGATGTTTCCTTCTTTCTTGACCTTATTAGGTCCTGACGATTTCAAATTTTACAAGCCGTATTTCACCATTATATCAAATTTCTCTTTTTATCTTATTCTAAGTGTATTTTTATCTATCTTCCCTAAAACTCCCATATTGCTAACATGTTCCGTTCATGGTCTTCTCAGCATTTTCCTGTAGAAACACCTCTCTGTCACTTTGATTTTACTCTTTAACTGAGTAGAAATTGTCAAACATTCACTACCGTATAGAAGAACGGATATTACATATCAGTTTAGCAGACATTTTTTTCGCCAGTTTGTTCCTAGCAACGATATCTGCTTTTTTGGCAAGTCTTAAATTTTTATTGCATAGCCCGCTACGAGAAGCAATTTCAATATACACAGATTTTTATTTCGCTTCCTTTTGTCTTGCACAGAACTCAATATGAGGTATGAAGAATTAGTCGCCCCCAACTTTACAAGTAGAGAAAGCTTATCAGCCATTAACAATAGCATTCGAACTTGTTGCCTATGCATTTTCTCACTTACGTCGATGAGAATCACATAAACACTTATTCGAGAGCGGCTGTGACAAGAAATACAAGTGTCATCCATTCTTTGACAACTGTCTTAAATTTCATTATCTGGTTTTCTAGAATTGTGATATCTAAAACAGTGCTGGTAACGTGACGGCTTTCTGCGTGAAAATTGGATTTGGCAAATCAACTTCAAGACCCGTCTTTGTGAGTTTCGCATTAATAATTATCTGGTCGGATGCTCCTGCTATCCACCTCGGGGTTCTTGACAAAATACAACGGAGAATCTGTAATGTGATCGATCCCGACTTAGCAGCTCAGATTCAGTCACTTTCTCACCGGCGTAATGTGGCTTCCCTGTGTTTCTTCTACAAATACTTTCACGGCTTCTGCTCCGATAAACTAACTTCTCTTGTTCTCCCTATGCATGAATTTACTCGAGCTACTAGACTAGCAACCAAGTCCCACCCTTTGACAGTGAAACCAATAACATGTAACCGCAATTCCTACTCTAACAGCTTTTTTCTCGCACTTCCCGCTCGAGAAATTCCCGTATATTTGCTTCCCCGACAGCTACAATCTCCAAGAATTTAAATGTAAGTTCAATGGTCATCTCCTATCTCACTGACTCGCATCCTTTCCCTCATGCTCTTTTTTCCGTCCACTCCACTCTCATTACACCAGTATTCTCATCCTTCTCTTACCAACTTCCTGACACGCTCTGTGACCTGTCACTATTTCTTATAACTTTTCTCCTATGTAACCAGTGACAGTAGACTACCTTGCTTGATTATAAAAAAAATGGCTTAAATCGCACCAGCGGAGCATAAGTCATTGACGACGCGTCGCCATCGGGAAGGAGAGCAGGTAGGGATGTTGACCTAACGAAAAACCTTTCATCTTCCGCGACAGGTAACAGTCATTTAAGTGCCATACATAATACACGTTTGGGTAATCATGTCTATTTCGATCCATGACTGACTAGGCAGAAGATTTTACCGCAGTAGTTTGCCATTTCTTTCTACGTTAGACTGGTTGCCAACCAAGGCTACAGAACCCAATCTATCCTGCTATTCAACCCATAGCTAGAGGAAGAAGAGATGGATTAATACTATTCCGAATGCATTTGAGTAACGAATTCTAATGGAATTCGGCTCACCGATTTCTAATTCCGAGCTGATATGTATTGCACCAAAACGCACATCCTTTCGGATTAATACCCTTGGTAAAAGTATGGAACGATTTCTTCTCCTCCAGCTATAGGTTAAAAAATAGGTTAATTTGCAGGATATACTGGGCTCTTTAACCTTGGGTGGCATGGAGACTAAGAGAAAGAAAACTAAATTCCAAATCGTTGAGAAGAAATGGAATCACTCTACTATCTTTCCCAATATATGTTATTTTTTAGATAATAAAAGAAAAGAATTAAGTGAAGAGCTATGATCACACATGTCCTGAAGTGACATGGCAATTTTCTGTTATCATTAATAGTCCCATGACCGATTGTGATCGTAAGGTCGCTGCTCATCTGAGCAACAGATCACCTCTCTCCACAAGTCTCGGTTGTGTGTCAATCTCTGAGTTTATGTAAATGATCTTCGCGTCTATTCATTGATGTTGGCAGTCCTTTTTTTCCTTTGCTTCTTCTTCTTTTGCCTAAAGTAGTACCTTGTAGGATGGTTGAGGAAGGATTACTGGCTGTTATGGCATGTTTATTCTATTTCAACTTTTTTCTTCTTGACTACTATTATGATATTTTTCAATAAATCTGTTTCTTGTTTGATGGCGTCCGCCAGGTCTATCATTTCCACAACACACTATGCACGAAGGATAAATGCTATTTTGTGTTCATACCATTGGTCTGCTTTGTGAGTTTGTATTGTATCCCAATTCCAGTTATATCTAACACTATCATCTGCATGAACGTATTTTCTTTTTTTTTCTTTTTTTAATCGTGTCGCCCCAAGCAAGGCATTTTACTGCCACTGTTGTGCAGAGTGTGTTACATAGGAGGAATCTTATGAGAAGGAGTGAGAGGTTCCAGGGGGTGTCAGGAAGAGAATAGGAGAAGGAAGAGAATACTGATGAGAGTGGGGTAGACGAAGAAAAAAACATGAGAGAGAGGATGTAAGTTAGTGAAACAGGAGATGACTATTAACTTTACATTTAAATTCTTGGAGATTATAGCTGTTGAGAAAGAAAGTATGCGGAAGGGAATTTCACATGCAGGAATAGCGAGAAAAGAAGCTGATGGAGTAGAATTTGCGTTTACAATTTATTGGTTTCACAGTAAAAGGGTGGGACGTAGTTGCTAATCTTGTGGCTTGAGGAATGTACTCCTATTATTTACTGGTTTATCTCTGTCTTTATTTAGGCTATATTTACTATACTATATTGTCATATTCATTTTGGCTTTAATATTATCAATATTAACGACATAATTATAATAAACAGAATTGTTATCGGCGTTATCAAAAAGGTATGAAGTATTACTGTTTACTGAATATGATATTATCAGCATATTCTAATGATAAAAAGCAATAAATACGAAGCGATTTCCCTTTAGCCACATAAGCTGTTTTATTATTAAAGAATCCCAACAATGCTTCTTAGATATTGAGCAAGCTAAAACCTTTGTTGAATTTTGTCGTTAGGAGGCTTGAGAGGTGTGTTACTTTTAATTCCTTTAATTCCAAAAGATCGCTTATGATTTTATTTTGAGCATTCTCATACCGGGCGTTTCTTTTTATTATTTTGACCGTTCTCATATGGGGTAATTCTTTTTTTATTATTTTGACAGTTCTCTTACCAGGCATCTCTTTTTTATGATTATTTCGACAGTACTCATATGGGGTAATTCTTTTTTTATTATTTTAACAGTTCTCTTACCAGGCATCTCTTTTTTACGATTATTTCGACAGTACTCATATTGGGACTTTATTTTTTATTATTTTGACAGTTCTCTTACCAGACATCTCTTTTTTTATGATTATTTCGACAGTACTCATATTGGGACTTTATTTTTTATTATTTTGACAGTTCTCTTACCAGGCATCTCTTTTTTATGATTATTTCGACAGTACTCATATTGGGACTTTATTTTTTATTATTTTGTCAGTTCTCACATAGGTCATTTATTTTTTTTTTTTTGGCAGTTCACTTATCAGGCATTTCTTTTTTTTATTATTTCGACAGTTCCCATATTGAGCATTTTTTCTTATTATTCTGACAGTTCTCACATCCGGCATTTCTTTCTTTTAATTATTTTGACATTTCCCATATCGAGCATTTCTTTGTTTATTATCTCAACAGTTCTCCTATCGATCATTATTTTTTCATTGACTTAAAATAAAAAAATTAAAAAAAAGCTAAAATTTAGGACTAAAATAAAAAAGAAATTAAAAGTTTTAAATAAAAAGGAACTGTTATTTCTGATTTCGGCAGATTGCTTACCCGGTCAATTAAGTGCCGTACTTGATACACACTTGGCCGATTACGTCTCTTTCGATTTTTTCAACTTTTTTTCTGACTAAGCAGGCTTTTTCTGCAATAGATTGCCATTTCATTCCGCGGTAGACTCGTTGGCAACCAAGGATTTATGGTCCAGCCTGCACTGCTATTTAACCCATATCTGGGGTGAAAGAGATAGGTGTTAGCGCGAAAGTGAATGTAAGGTATCGACTGGAATTCGAAGTCGGGTCGTCGATATGTCGTGCATAATTATACAAACTGAACATTTTAATAAGAAAATAGTTGTTATTTATTTTCCGTTTTCAGCTGCCAAGAACACGATAAATACATTGAAATGTGGTAATATCAAAAGGGAAAAAGTGTGGAGCTTTTCAGAACTTATGGTCACAAAGGCAAGCCAGACAGGCGCAAACAATTAGTAACTTATCTAGCGAGCTTGTGTAAATAGATGTCAGAACAGACAAATATTGTTAAAAGCTACACAGGAAAAGAAATTGTGGAGAGTTATGATCGTTCATGTTCTGGAAGGCAGTCTGCATATAGAATAATTATTCTGTTATATATCGTTATCATAGCGTAGAAAGTCATTATTGGCTAATCGCGGTTAGCACCCATAATCATATTAGACGAACATCGTTTTAAAAATATCTTCTATGTTTAGAGATTTACACTAGAAAAACAAACTTTGCAAGTACACAAAATATCCTTATTTTATGACCAAAATCAATGAGTAATTATCTGTATAGAAAATAAATAAATGACAATTAAATGATGGTGAGTTAATTGTTTTATTAAAGCGTATGAAGTTATGGAGAGCCATGATCGTCCACATCCTGAAGGATAACAGCATACAAAAGACGTAACAAGGTGCGCCACTAGCAAGGGTTAGAGTGATTCGAACCAACCAAAATGCTTGACGGCTGTTTAGATTTCATTGTCAGGAGTAACGACAGTCGGCAATTGATAAACAGGGCCATGCTTAGTGTCCCCGCAGATCCCGCAATTGCAAGTTCCTTAGGGGCCTGAAGGCCCTGGGAAGCTGCAAAGCTCCTTGGCTTCGCAGATCTATTGTAATGAAAAAAAACTTGACAAAATAATTATTATGATTAACTGGAAAATTATTATCATACTTGTATGTTGAAAAAGACATCTATCAACCCGTCTCTCTCTCTCTCTCTCTCTCTCTCTCTCTATATATATATATATATATATATATATATATATATATATATATATATATATATATATAAGCATATATATATATATATAATCTTTGATAAAAGCCTTCCGGTCCCAAAGAGGCCGCAAATCATTTGTAATTAAAAAAAATGAACTTCAGAGAGAAATAAATTATAGATATCTGTTTCAACATACATAAAAAATAGCAAAAAAATTATGAAAACTTTAGTAATGTATAGTTTAAAAACGCCAATTCCGCGATTTCTTCCGTTTTTTTCCTGATCACGGAATATCTGTGTTCCGAGAGTATGTTATTTTATTTAAAGTACCATTTATTGTGGGTTCAGTCTGTTCAGGGAGGCGAAAGTTGCATTCTGCGGGTAGAGGGTCCGAAAGGCGCATTCTGCGGGGTGGGGGTCGCGATGTTGCTAAGCACGGGACTGCTGATAGATCATACCTTATCATTTACACACACGCACAAACATATTCATTCATGCACAGATAAAAAGATGAGTAATTGAATGCAACGTAAAAACAAATAGTTACACGGAAAAGTTGCTGTAATAACAAACAGTGTATAAACGTGTCTTAAAATGCCTTTGTAATTTGGCCTCAAAACCGTTTCGCAATATACCTTACTTCTAATCAGCCTTTATTAGTCAAAACAAAGCCTATTTCTAATCAAATAATTTTCAAATAACATTTTCTTTTGTCAGTATTGACGAAACCGTGTTGTATCCAAATGGTTCGTCATGATAACCTAAAATCGAATATCACTGGCAAGTCATCAAATGGCCGATCAGCGGTGACTGAGTTTTGTCAATGGTTGCATAATTCGAGCCGCACTGTATTGCGTTGAACTACTTATTTGTTTGTTTGTTTGTTTCCTTTTCTCCCCATTCTGGCAAATGTTCAGTTCAAGTGAATACAAATGGCAAAGGCATAAACTAGAAGCTTGAGGGAAATATTTTATACACTCATTTTAAGCTGCCACTATATTTTTCATTCATTCATTTTCTTTATTCCTTTTTCCTTACATATTTATATTTTATGTTACTTGACAAAACATAGTTTAGTGTTTCCTTTTGTCAGTCTTTTTTCTGCGTTTGTGTTTTATCTTCTCTTTTTGTCTTTCTTTCTACACATTTCCATCGTTTACTCTCTTTCTGTACTGTTCTTAATTTGCAAGTATTAATTTTAGCGAGAGTACTTTAAGACAATGAGTAAGATCATCACTGGTTTTAAAAGAATAGTCATGATCAGTGACAGACTTTTTTCTTAGATGCTTCTTTCTTTCTTTCTTTCTTTCTTTCTTTCTGTCTTTCTTTCTTTTGTTGTCTCTTTTTGTCTTTATTCCCACCTTTTACTGTTATCTCTCCCTTTTCTAATTTAACGACTTTCATTCTAACTTTATCTAATTTCTCTCTTACGAATATGTTTTCTTTCTTTCTTTCTTTCTTTCTTTCTTTCTTTTGTTGTCTCTTTTGGTCTTTTTTCCCACCTTTTACTTTTTCTCCTTTTTCCTATTTTAAAGACTTTCATTCTAACTTTATTTCATTTCTCTCTTTCCGAATACTCTTTCTTTCTTCATTTATTTGGGTTCTCTTTTTTGTGAATATTTTCTTTATTTTTCTTTTCCTTTCTTTCTATCTTTCTTTCTTTCTTTTCTCTTTTTCTTTCTTTTCTTTCTTTCTTTCTTTTGAATTTCTTCAATGATTTTCTTTCTCTCTTTCCGATTATTCTTTCTATTTTTCAGTTTTTGCTTTGCTCTTTCTGATTAATCTTTCTTTCTTTCTTTCTTTCTTCAATTATTTTGTTTCTCCTTTTATGTATATTTTTCTTTCTTTCTTTTCTTTCTTTCTTTCTTTCTTTCTTTCTTGTTCCTATCTTTAATTATTTTGTTACTCTCTTTCCAATCATTCTTTCTCATAATTAGAATAATACTGATGCGACAAACCATCGATGAACACTTAGTCGCTATAAAGCATAAATATCTTTAGTAGAGTAAACTCACCAATATAACAAATGTTACATAGTCCCATGCGTACAATAGTATCAAGGTTACCAAACTAGTGTTGCCGACCCTTCCTTAATAAGATCAATTTACACCGTGTAATTTAGACCGAACGAAACTAACCTTGGGGGCGATGAATGAATTGTATTTAGTTCATCTTTTTTAAATAGACTGTTTATAATTATTACATTTACATTTACTGAAATATATTCACATATTTAATATTCAAAGCTGAAGTAGTGCCATAGTGTAATAAAGTCTTAATATATAAGTAGGTAAATAACACAACAATCTGCTTTTTGTTAATTATTTAGTTATTGTCCTATTATGTATATATATTATTTTAAAAACACGGAATTTATTGACAGTCCCTCTACGGCCCTTTTGTCTAACATCTCTTCAGGAGAAAATCGCTGGAATTATAAATCAAACTAAAAGAACAGCAACGAAAATGAAGAGCAAAAAAAAGGAGGGGGGAAAACACATTAAAATAAATATACATGTATATATATATATTTATAATAAAGGGAGGAGAAATCGCGTGTAAATAATTAGCGAACGCCAGTGAAAATAAAATATCCCCCCAAAAATGTAAAGACTTCACGTAATCCTTCTGCCGGCAAAGAGAAGTTTTACGTACATATATAAAGACTAATTCCAAAATCTTAAAATGATTAGTAGAATAAGCTACGTGCACAATTTTGAACTAATGTTTGCTATACAACTTGGCACTGGCTATATTCTTTAGGTGTTAAGCTATAGTCGATTCCATATTTTCTAGAGGGAAGATAACACATGTTATCTATTTTGCCAAATCGTATTTTAGAAAGTACATTTTGATTAATTCTTGTTTCCAAATGTAAGGTTGTACGCCCCACATAACCAGCAGAGCACTGGTAATATATATATATATATATATATATATATATATATATATATATATATATATATTATTATTATTATTATTATTATTATTATTTAAACGTTATTTTTAGTGGATGCCTATATTTGAGTAGACACTCCGTTTATTTATTAAATAGTATTGTAATTTAGTTTCGTATACTGTTTTAAGAAATGCTATTAAAATAAGCGCTCTCCCGCGGTATATATATATATATATATATATATATATATATATATATATATATATCCGAGTGGGTACAGAACGAAGAAAGAATTTCTTCCGTCCAAAACATTAATTTAAAAGAGTGCTCGATATATGATGTATCGAGCTGTGAATATTTATGAATATTTATGAACAATGAACCAAATATAGGGAGCAGACGAATTCAGTTTTGCTTTTACCTCCCGAAGAAACGTACCCAACGTCGAAACAAACATATGATTGTCGAGGACATATATTAAAAATTAATGTACATGTTTTAAAACATAATTTATATATATATATATATATATATATATATATATTAAACTGCGGAATATATATCCATTAGTTGAAACTACATAAGTATTTTCAACTAATGGATAAATATTCCACAGTTTAATATTTATTTATTTTTTTAAAGTAGATAATTTATAGATATATATATATCTATTATTATTGTTATAATAATAGCAAACTGCTACTCAAAAGCTATCAAGTTTCTGTGCTCTCTGCACAATCATCAAGCAGCAAAATGTGGTTCAGTTCCAGGGCCAAGAAAGAATCTAGTGTCTGTCTTCGTCGATACATTCAATCCTAACATCTTTACGTTATTGACAATATCGTATGTCATTAAGCAAAGATTCTGTGAGACATCTCTAACAATTTCCCTTTCTATTTTCTTTTATTAACCATTTTTTTCACTTTATTCTCAACTGAGTCCAGTTGTCTTTGATAATGTTACGATTTGTTGAACATTTAAAGATTTGGAAAATTTTCTATATCCATCACATTGTGCGTATCAACTGTCTTCATTCTGAGCTACTTGCCAAATTCAGCCGTATTCGTCATGGTTGCAGAACGAATAAGTTATCTCTGTACGTGGCATTCACATATTGTCTTCTTCATTATCATTTAGAATATTAACGAATCAGGTTAATACTATTTAATTTTCAAGGAGTATTTGTATTAAATGTCAAATTAAGACATAAAGCACTGTAATTGCTATAAAGCAATATCGTTTTCATAATTTTCATAAGTGGTGAGTATAATTTTGTATTGAACCAATTTTGAGAAAAATCCATAACTATGAATATAATAGATCGAAAATTCTATAAGTTACATAAATTATTCAAAGCTAAGCACGGAATCAACTATTTATGGTAAATTCAGTAAGTACTTGCGAATAATTCTGAAATGAGGTACTATAATTATTTACAGTATTTAAATTGTTCCGACTGTTGTCCTCATCTTTGTGACCATATTCACGTCGTTTTCTCAAAGAGTAGTGGATAAAACCAGTGACTTGACCCAATGAGTCGTGAGTTCAATACCTGGCTACAACAAAGGGAAACAAAACTTCGACAGTTGAGTTAAAAGAAAATAAATGATACTGAGGTATCCGGAAGAGGCAGGGCTCGTAGTACTAGAGCAATCTGCCCTGGTGAACGAAATAAACAGTTCAGTTCGAAATTCCGATCAACTGAAGAAGGCTGGAGCATACAACGGCAAAAACCTTGTGAATATGGTAACAAAAATGAGAACAACAGTTCAAACAATGTAATGTAAATAACTACGTGCAAATATTTGCATTTACTTAAAAAATATCCAAACATTCAGTCAGGTGAATAAGTCTGTTCACAACTATATATATATATATATATATATATATATATATATATATATATATATATATTTATGAACAAGTTTTGTTAAATAATGCCGAGAGGTTCTGTCTATTTAACTTTTAATATTGTTATCACAACCTCCCTCTGACTTCGGTGTTTTACATCATGTTAAAAATTTTAAACTCTCCAAAATTCATTTTTATACAAAAACACCCAAGTCAGTAGCTGACTGCCTATATGACTCCGGAGTGAAGTGGTGGATCCATGCTTCATGCATTGTCGAATATTTATGCAAAATCTTCCTGTTGCGTTGAAACAATTACAAACAACGCTTGTCGTCGACGAATCGTCGACGCGTTGTTGTTTTTGATCGAGTAAGCCCGGGACCAACTTTGAATACAGCTTTCTCGTTGACAAATATTCATTCAAAATAGTGAATACACTGCCTTCTGATATGTTAAACTTCTCTGCTATCTCACACAACTTCAATTCACGATCGGCCAAAACGAGTTTGATGATTATTTTTGTGTTTTCCGGAACAACTGCCGATTTTGGGCGATCTGAGCATTCAGCACCATTTGTGTCTTTACAGCATTCCACCTCTTAACCGTTGTTTCCGAAGGAGCCGAGTCTGAATAACACTTATCAAGCCATTGCTTTGCTTGAACAGTATTTTTCCCATCAGAAAGCAATGCTTTATCAACACACAAAATTCAGATTTTTCCATTGTTTTGAAAATTTGCAACGGCAGCTTCACTTAAATAACTGTAATTTGTAAACTAATAATCTGATTGGACCTACATTTTGTCACGTGCAATTTGAAGGTTAGTACTTCATAAAAAATATATGGATTTTCTTTATTAGTGGCACCATATATACGTCAGACCCGGGATTTTTGAGTGATGCGTTATAATTGCAACGCATCAGACCGTGATTCTATAACGATAGATAATATAAATTCAGATGAAATCATTACGAATATTATTTGACATTAGTTCGTCTTATGTATAATGAAGATAACGGGAAAATTACTTTAATTCAAAGAATAATGGTAGTCTGCAAAAAGACGAAGTTCGACTATGACAGCTTCTTCCCTAGAACTGTGACTTACTGTGAACAGACTGACGAAAAGATGCATCTTAAACCATTAAGATCAGCATCTTCAAGTCTAGATACCCTCAAAATACCCACTTCTTATTATTTCCTTGCTTTCTTTGTGTGTTTACTCATATTTAAGTAGACACCCTGTTTATTTATTAAATAGTATATTTATTTTTGCCTTATTAAATCTTATTTTAAAAAATATGCGCTTTCCAGCATGATTCTAACATGCGCCCCCCTTGGCAGGAGAAACCGTCGTTAGATCAGACGTGTTTATACCGACTCAGCTACAGATTGCATCGACGATCAAGCAAAGTTGAATAGTGCCTTATGAGTAGAAAATCTGCTCCGTTTTATCTTTATCTATTACGGGCCCCTCGTATCCGAGGATGCCCGTCTACAAAGACAGCTAGCTAATCCTCATTGCAGAGTCCTACTCAGGCACACTTGTATTTGTTCAACACCTACAGATACCACCTTATGCTGAGCGGACCTTACTTACAGTTTCTAGGAGAGAGTACTTTATCTAGCGTGAACAACCGATGACTTGTTACTTAATGCTAACACAACCATCGACAGCTTTCATACACCAATGTAAACAATACATTTCCTAAAGAAATAATGGATTTTTTTATAGGGCACTATTCAGCTTTGCTTGATCAGCGACGCACACCGTAGCTGAGTCGGTATACGCACGTCGAACGTTCTTTTACACATCTGCGAAAACCTCTACCTTCAGTGGCTTTTGGGTTTTCTATGGGTGAACAAAAATACAAAAATTATCGGATGCAAGCTTACATGCTCCTTTTTTTTTTTTTTTTTTTAGATAGAAACACTCTTATTTTTTACTGAAATGTGGAAATAATGATTTTGAACTGTAATTTTCACAACTTTATTTTTATTTTTGCTTTCGAATATATATCCTTTTAATGAAATTCCATGTTGTTCAAACCATTATATTCGATCGTTTGTAAATGTCTCTTCATTATGAAAACAGTTGTGAACATTCATCATCTTTATATTTGTCATAATTACTGCTATTATTATCAATATGGTTATTATTATTATTATTATTATTAATATTATTATCACTACAGAGCATCAACCCCACCACCACCACCACCACTCATCATTATCATCGTCCCCTGCTACTTTATTTACTTGTTTATTCCGATATAAGGTTCGTTACCATACCAAAACTGTATCGCTTTGAAATGCTTTATTATTATTATTATCATTATAATTGTTATTAATATTGTCATTATTATTATTATTATTATTATTATTATTATTATTATTATTATTATTATTTACTGTATTCTAAAAATATCAGTTAATTTGTAAGTTCATTTAAATTTATTATCTTGTCCTCCTCATTTTGTTGTAGTTTTATTGTTGTTGTTGTAATTATTGCCGTCATCACCATCTTCATCTTCATCATCATCATCAAATCTAATTTCACTGTTTATTTCGAGATTATTTAACATACTAAAGTTTATAATTTAGAAAATACACCGTTATTATTAATAATATTATTATTATCATTATATTTTTTCATAATCATTATTAATATATTATGCCTACTTTATTTCATCATTTTTAATGCATTCATCTGGACTTGCATATATGAACCATAACTGTAAATCTGTTTCTTATCTGAGTGTATGTCTGTTGTGTGCGCCATTGTCATAAATTATTATTATTATTATTATTATTATTATTATTATTATTATTATTATGATTATTCGAACAATTTGTATTCTGGTTATAATAGTACATGTTTTGTTGTTGTGAGAAAATTGTATTAATTTGTCATTTTGAGAAGAAAAACATCAGCGTAGAGTCGCCTATCCTTTTCTTCTCCAGAAGGCAGTCACGCTAAGGGAGTCTGACCAATACATAGGTATGTATGATTACGCATATATGGACATACTTGTGTATGTATGTTTATGCATATATGGACATACTTGTGTATGTGCATGTGTCTGTGAAAATGTCAGCTTTTGGTGGAATAAACCAGAACCAGAGCAGCCGCTGCAGCTACCAAAAAAGCCAAAAGCCTTTAGAAACTAACCTAACTGCAATGCTGTAATGCATATCAATTAGTTGCACCTACAATACTTGGCGGCAAATGCGATAGGTTTTTTAAACTTACTAAAGTAAGAATTAGTTAATTCAAGTTATAACCGGATTTTATGAAAAATATAAAATTGTTACGAGTTGGCGAAAAAATAACGTTTGCTTCTAAAAGTATACTTTTATGGCATAGCTAGGTTTGCATGACCAAAAATGGTTATTGCTGAAGCTAAATAAAGTGTCACACGGAAAAAACAGGGTAAAAAAAAATTGGAAATAATTTTTGTAGTTTAGCATTCATTACGCCTCCCTCTATCAATGACATATATATATATATATATATATATATATATATATATATATATATATATATATTTGTGTATTTAGGCAGCAAATTTTATTTTTAGACATGTCAGATTAAATAAATTTCAAACATTATGTCTGCTTATTTTTAATAAAATCCGTTCATACTCACTGATAATATTTCGCGTATTATAATTGAAAGATGTCAGAAATGAACTGTAACGTTGACAGATGTTATTATCATTCATTTCTAAAGGTACCCAAGTACTTTCAATCTCTTTCCGAGATCACCTTTTTTTGCAGTAATTTTTAGCAACACAGTTTTGTGGTTAGTTTTTGTTACCATAACTCACATTCCTGAAGTTGATCTCGGAAAGATATTAAAAGTATTAGGGTACCTTGAGAAATGAATGATAATAACATCTGTCAACGCTACAGCTCATTTCTGACATCTTTCAATTATAATACGCAAATTATCCGTGAGTATGAACGGATCTTATTAAAAATAAGCAGACATAATGTTTGCAATTTATTTAATCTGACACATATACATATATTAATAATATAATGTCAACTCGACACCTATCTTCGTAAAGAGTTATCCTTTACTTTATTTTATTTACAAATGTCAGTTTTCAATCTCTACTCCGACATTGATTATTGCCTACTACATATTTTTTCAATTCGTATCAGCGCGTAGTTCTCAATAACGCAAGTATTTGTAAATAAACACAAAGTAAAGTACGGATAACTCTTTCAGAATCCAGGTGTTGACTTGACTCTGAATTTTTATTTTGAGCAGGACCCCTTTCTAAAATGATTAAAAAATTGATATTTCTCACTTGTGACAAAAACTCAATGTGAATAGAAAAAGGTGTAATGATTGCTAATGTACAAGAGTCATCTCAGTAGTGACACAAGTTCTTTGGAAATAATTAGCTGAGCTTTCATTTTAAACTTTATAGTTGAATTAATGTTCCTAGAATAAAAAAAACAACAACAATTTTTTGTTGATCTTTATAAAAGACTGCTTTATGCAAGCATGTTTCAACAGTCATTTAATAAATCAGTTTTAACATAGCAATGATTTATATTTTCTAAATAAAACAAAAATAAAGTTTAAAAGTTTTTCTTTAAATTTAGAAATGATTAATGGGTGTTAAAAACACCTTTCATTAAATAACCCAAGTGTTTAAAAACACATTTCATCAGACAAATCTTAAAAGTTTTTAGTTATACAACTGTTTTTAAATCTTGAAAAATTTATGAAGTATCTTTAATTTTGTTCTAAACAACTCATCTTGATTTAATATTTTGTTTTTAGAACCAAAAAGGCGCTTTCGCCAGAATTTAAAAACATGCTTTTATCTTTATTCTGTCATGGAAATATATTTATCAATTTAATAATTAATTTTACTGAGTAAGTTAATTCAAATCCATATCAATTTATTTTTATAATCTGTCGTACTTTTGGTAGGACACAATAATAATGCCTCTACGGCTGTTAGGAAACATTAAATCGATCAAATATTACCTAGACGCATGCTTATTAAGAGAACCTGCTGTAGAGAAATTGTTTTTAACCACGTTTCGCTAAATCATTCCTAGTCTAATGAGCTCAATCGTAAGTGGATGCGCCAATTTTGTGGCTCTGTGTCAAACTAACACATGCTTTGTAAATACACACACACACACACACACACACACACACACACACACACACACACACATGTTCATGAGAAAAAACAAATTAATTCTTCACAGAGATTTTATGTTATTACATCTGTATTATGTAAAATCTGTAAAACAATGCTTCTGAATCAGTGATGGTTAAATATGTAGCAATGTTTAAATATGTAAGTACATTTGTATTCTTGCAAAATCTGTAAATCAAATTGCATAGGTATCAACAATGCTTAAATAAGTAGTGATGGTTAAATATGTGAGTACATTTGTATTCTTACATAAAACACGATGCTTATAAATTAGCGATTGTTAAATATGTTAGTATTGTGTTGTCCGGAAAGTCCATGATGATTTTTAAGAGAAATTAAAATAAAAAAACACAATTATGCTATTAAATATTTATTCAACTTAATGTAAACCATTTTGTTGCACAACTTTTCTCCATTTTTCCTTTAACTTAAAGGACTTGAATAAATGAAAATCTGAAAAAGCAATGACGGTTATTATGTCGGATGGATTAAGACATCCTAGCGAAGCTACAACATTTTTGTCGAGTCACTAAAGAAACAGACAGATATTATCCTGATGAAAAACAATATCTTTCCTGTTCGACAATTCTGGACATTTTTCTTGAATTGCTGCATTTAATTTGTCCAGTTGCGAGCAGTACATTTCAGAGTTAAGTGGCCGGTTACTTGTCAGAAGCTTATGGTACAAAATTCCATTCCTACACCAACAGACGCACTGTATGATTTTCTTAGAATGAACATCTGCTTTTGGGGTGGCTAAAGGTAGCTCATGTCACTTACCCCAGGATGATTTCACTGAGCATTGTTGAAAAGGATCCATTTCCCATCACCCGTTACAGTCAGTCAGTTAAGTGACATACGTGATACACGCTTGGGCGATCATGTCTCGAAAGAGACATGACTGACTGGGCAAAAGATTATGCCGCAGTAGGTTGCCATTGCTTTCTGCGGTAGAATGGTTGCCGACCAAGGCTATAGAATCCAATCTGTCCTGTTATTTAACCCATAACTGGAAGGAATAGACGGATTAATACCTTTCCCAAGGGTATTTGCGCATAAGTGAATGCAATTGAATTTGGCTGGAATTCGAACTCGGCTCCCCGATTTCTCGTTCCGAGCCGATATCCAATGCACCACAATGCACCTGTTACAATTTGTTTAAAATGGTGCATTTTCTTTGCCTTTCACAGAAAATCACAGGTGGTACCCAAACATTGTAACGATTTGAGTACCCAAGCTTCACTAAGTGCTCATGGATGGTGGAATGGTGGATTTTGATAAATTTCGTGTTATTGCCGATTTCTGCATCGTGTAATACGGGTATAAGGTCTTGATTTAGTCATCATCTGTAGTATGCCTGAGCGTTCTTTATCAATAAGGCTGAAATCACCAACTCTAAACTCAACGAACCACTTCAGTACTATCACCTTCACCAGAAACAGCACATATCTTTTTTGTGTCTAAAATACACCTCATGATCTTTCATATTAATGGAGATGCAAAATTGACACTAATTAAGTAATTTTAAACTTACTTTCTCAAGAGATAGTTTTAAATGTCCGCTAATAGGAAATGTAAGCATATTCAGTCAGTTAAGTGCCACACGTGATACACGCTTGGGCGATCATGTCTCGAAAGAGACATGACTGACTGGGCAGAAGGTTATCCTGCAGTAAGCTGCCATTACTTTCTGCGGTAAACTGGTTGCCGCCCAAGACTATAACACTTAATTTGTCCTGTTATTTAACCCATAACTGTAGGGAAGAGACGGATTAATACCTTTCCCAAGGGTTTTTGTGCGTAAGTGAATGCAAGAAATTTAGCTGGAATTCGAACTTGGCTCCCTGATTTCTCGTTCCGAGCCGATAACCACTGCACTACAATGTACATCCCATAAACATATTACAATTGTCGATAAAGGTAACTTGTACTAATGTGTTGGAACATGAAGGTTTTTCCGGACAACTCAATAAATTTGTATTCTTGCCAAATCTGTAAAACATATTGCATATGTATCAGCGAAAATTAAATATGCTAGTACATTCGCTTTCTTGCAAAATCTGTTGAATACACTCAAAAACTATCTGCTTTAAATATGTAGCAATGTTTAAATGTGTGAGTACATTCGTATTCTTATAAAATCTCTAAAACATATATATGTATCCGTAATGCTAAAATCTGTAGTGATGGTTAAATATGTTTGCGCGTATTCTTTCAAAGTCTGTAAAACAAAATGCTTATGTACCTGCGATTATTAAATATGCTAGTACGTTCGTATCCTTAGAAAAACTGTGAAACACTCTGCATCTATTAGTGAGGGTTAAATACGCAGCGATGCTTAAATATGTGACTACATTCGTATTCTTACAAAATCTATAAAACACAATGCTTATGAATCAGCGATGGTAAAATATGTAGCGGATGCTCCGCATTATGTGGTTCAGTGGATATTTTCAAGTCTTTATATTGTCCGGTATTTGTGATCCGTACTGTTATTGAGTTTCGTCTTAATCCCCTATCAAATTCCGACCAAAATTATTACCTGCTTAAATGGAAATAGTAAATATGAGAACATTAATAAGAACAACGGTACTGATAGGACAAAATATTGCTGGCTATTTATTATTTATTACATATTATGCTATTATTGTTTATTATTAAGCCCTCAGCCAGTTGATTAAGTGATCTACGTGATACACGCTTGGGCGATCATGTCTCTCTCAATTCATGACTGACCAGGTAGAATATTTTCCCGCAGTAGGTTGCAATTTCTTTCTTCAATAGATTGTTTGCCAACCACGGCTATATGGGCTCGTCTTTCCCAAATGTATTTGCGCGTAAGTGATTTTAATTGATATCACTATAATTCAAATTCGGCTCTTCTATTTTTAATTTCCAGCCGTTATGTATTACACCATCACGTGTATACCAGAATTAAATATGGTGCCAGACCTTAAGTGAAACTCATATACAATCCAACATCTCTTGCTGAAGAGGCTGGAATAATGATCGATTCTTTGTATCATTCCAAAATGTACTTGGCATCTTCTATTTCTACCAAAGTCAGATCAAACTAAAAAACAGAGTATTGCTATCATATCTGGAGGAGTAGTTGCTCAAACCTCAATTTCCAGGCTTGACCGAGTTAAAAAGCGTCAACATGTTTGTTGTATCGTCGAAGTAGTAGCACGATAATGGATGATGTGTGCTGAAGTATCTACAGCACAATATATGTGCTAATGGATATTAAGTACAAGACAAACACCAATAAAACAGAACAACAAGAGAAGGGAGGTTAAGTTATTAGAGTCACAGAGATCACAGACAGATAATAATCGTCAATGATACTCCAAATTATTTACGACTTACCCACGTGGGCAAAAGCCCGAGGTAGATGCATCACAAGAGCAATTAACGCAGTAAAAAGCGAGCCAGTAACCTCGGACAAAAATTCTTGTCTGCTTTTTCCCAGACGAAAATCTACCCTTCGGAGGGGTCTCGTCTGGGTTCCTCTCCGCCCGAAGGCAGAGAATCCGACAAAGTGAATGACTGATGCATTCCGTCGATCCTCTCAGAATGTCAGTGACACTCCGAATTATTTACGACTTCCCCATGTGAGCAGAAGCCTGAGGTAGATGCGGTATAAAGCCAATTTACGTGGGTAAAACCGAGACTGTAAGCTCGAACAAAATTCTTGTCTGCTTTTTCCCAGACGAGACTCTACCCTTTGCCAGAGCCTTGCCTGAGTCCCTCTCCACTTGAAGACAGAGAGTTCGACAAAGTGAACAACTGATGCACGCAGTCGATCGTCTCAGACTGTCAATGACAATCCGAATTCCTGTCTACTATTAATCTTTTTTATATAGCTATTTCGATCTACAGACCATCCCATCTTTGAGAGCAGTAGAAGGGTGTCAGCTGCTCTACAACAATATTTTTGCGGTTAATGAATTATTTTCAACCTTACAACTCAATAACCTCTCGCTATTCCATGGCAAATGTTCTGACCAGATTCATTCGTTAGTTCTTCCAGTTTAGATCTTTACAGCTAAAAACCGGAATGCCACGTACACATAGTTGAATCATCCTCATTCCTTTCGTATCCCATTGATAAGATGGATGTTGCATTCAATCAGTTTTTTTTTCTCTGAGAAGCGCTACGCTGTGAAACAAGATACCCCGACCACTATAAACCTCTTCAAGTCTTAGCTCAACGGTTATCTACATTCAACAACGTCATTTAGTAAATATTTAGTAAATCTCTACCTTGTGGGGCTTTTGGTCATATTTCATATTCCATTTGGCGATATTAGATTATTGTTTTTCCTTTTTTCAATTTGAACTATAATTATTCATTCAGATCATAGATTATTTATCGAAATAGTTACTCTTTCTTATCGGATAAATTTTGTACATTTATCTCAACACGTAAAGAAATATATCGAAACAAATTGATTGCAACATCAGAATCAGTTTGATATTTCGACAAAGTTTCTTAAAGCGTAACCTGTCACTATTGTCTTTCTTAGAAACCCTTCTTACAAGCTCATGACATTGGAAGAAATAATAATAATAATAATAATAATAATAATAATAATAATAATAATTGACATGGTAGTCCCTGCAGATTGTAATATATCTTTGAAGATCTTTAAAAAATCTATTAAAATACAAGGATCTTGAAGAGGAAATCTAAGAAAAGTGGCGCATAAGGGCATCAATAATTATAGTTGTAGTTGGAGTCCTCCGATTAATTAAAAAAGGGTTCGATAGACTCATTGAAGAGATTCTTAGTAGCCCATAGCTTAAACAAATACAAAAAAAATGTAGCCACAAGCACAACTCACACATAATGAAGTACTTTATCTATGTAAAATGAAGACATTTCCTACCTTAGGTCTCTGGTTGTGCCCCAGAAGAGAATCTGTATACAACAGAAATCAAAGAAAATAATAATAATAATAATAATAATAATAATAATAATGGGGAAGATAGAAAATAATATAATAATAATAAGAAAATAATCATAAATAATAAATAAATAAATAATAAGAAAATAATAATAAATATAATAATAATAATAATAATAATAAGAAGAAGAAGAAGAAGAAGAAAATAATATAATAATAAGATAGACGATAATAATAATAATAATAATAATAATAATAATAATAATAATAATAATAATAATCCCTTACTATTCTGCATATCATTAATAGCACTAACCAGTCAACTTAATAAGACAGAATGTGGTTATAAAATAGGCCAAAAGAAAATAAGCCATCTATTTTACATGGATGACTTAAAGTTATATGCTAAGAATGATAATGAGCTGGAAGGTCTTCTGCAAACTGTAAAATGCTTCAGCGAAGACATTGGAATGAAATTTAATTTGAATAAATGTGCTAAAGCTACAGTTTTACGTGGATCAATACAAGAAACATCCTTCAATTAGCCTAGACCCTGCTGTAACAATAAAAGAATTGAAACCAGAAGAAGCTTATAAATACCTAGGTGTAAATGAGAGCGAAAACATTCACCATAAAAAAATGAAAGAAATAGTGCGTAAAGAGTACTATAAAAGGCTACGAATGATATTAAAAACTGAATTAAATTCACAGAATAGAGTTATGGCCATTAATAGCCTTGCAATCCCAGTTGTCCAATATAGCTTCAACATCTTAAACTGGACTCTAAACGACATTAGGCGAATGGATGCTAAAACAAGAAAGCTTCTTTCTAAGCATAAGATGCATCATCCAAAGGCTGATGTAGACCGTCTATACATACCCCGTAAAGAAGGTGGAAGGGGTCTTATTCAGCTGGAATTGTCATACAAGACAACAACTATTGGCTTACTAACATACATAGAAACAACAAAGGATTGGATGATACAATTAGTAAGGCAACATGAAGAAAGAAAGAAAAATATTCAATAATAAAAGAAGGCAGTAAATACAAACAAGATTTACAGTTAGTAGATTCTGTAGAAAAGCAAAACAGTAGCCAAGAACCAACTATTGCGGCAAAAAATATGAAAATGAAAGCCAAAGATAAAGCTCTTGAAAAGATGAAACAGCGCTGGCAAGACAAACCTCTGCATGGCCAATATCCAGTACGTGCCAATAAATCCAATGTTGACAAAGTTAATACTTATCGATGGTTACGTGCATCTGGATTAAAGTCTGAAACTGAAGGATTTATACTTGCAGCACAAGACCAAAGTCTTTTCACGAGAAACTTTCAGGCAAGTATTATGCATAATAATATGGATCCAAAATGCAGGTTTTGTGATAAACACCAAGAAACAACAGACCACCTAATCTCAGGTTGTTCTGTGCTTGCCCCAAACGAATATAAAAATCGCCACGATAGAGTTGGGCAATATTTACATTGGGCAATGTGCAAACATTATGGAAAAGCTGTAAACAAACACTGGTATGAACATCATCCAGCACCGGTTACAGAAATAGAAGATGTAACCATTCTATGGGATTACACCATCTACACAGACAGAAAAATTGAAGCAAACAGGCCAGACATTATTGTTAAAAACCAGAAGGAGAAAACTTGTCTATTAATTGATATGGCTTGTCCAGCGGATTGTAAAATAGCAATCAAGGAATTTGAAAAACTGTAAAAATATAAAGACCTGGAAATTGAAATAGAAAAAATGTGGAAATTGAAAACAAGAGTTGTACCAGTGATAGTAGGTGCACTTGGAATGATAAAAAATGGAACAAAACAACACATTGAAAGAATCCCTGGAAACCCCAGCTTAAGAGATATACAAAAAATTGTCTTATTAAGTACAGCCCACACACTAAGGAAAACGTTATCTATGTAATGCTGGGGATGATAGGGAAGATAGAAAAACATGAAATGGAGTCATAACAACACGCCACTACCTGCCTTAGGTCTCCCCGCAGACTTGGTTGGTAGTGAGACCAAAGCAGAAATCGAAATATGATGAAAAATGACATAATAATAATAATAATTACCTACAAGAATTCTCAACATGTGAACACATTTTAAAACGAGTCATCTATCAAATACAACAGCAAATTTATATCGTAAATTAAAAGCCCTTCTAATTGCTTGAAATTTTCTTTTGCGCTTGACAAGAAAGATTTTCATACTATTACAATAACTGCTATGTTTACTTATTTTTAAAGAAAAGATAGAACGAATAACAAATAACTATTCGTAAAGTCATTGACAAAATGAATAAAAACAAATTAGTGTCCATTTTCATTTCAAGATTTGTTCAATGTCATAGCATTATTTGGGTTGTTTAAGCAACAACGTTTTGAACAAACCTATATATATATATATATATATATATATATTTATATACTACATCAAATAATATAATGGGTCTACTAGAATTGATCTTCAGATATTGAATTTAATAATTATATATATATATATATATATATATATATATATATATATGTGTGTGTGTGTGTGTGTTTGGTTGTGGTGTACTCCATTCATTATATAAATCCGCACAAAAGTGTGTTCTACCTTAACGCAAACTAGAAAACGAACATTTTGATTTTGAATGTTCAAAGAGAACATTCAAAATCCTCCAGCAACGCTTTTAACAGAAGTTATTTCACATTTTCATCATTGAAAATGGAATAAACTATATTGCAAGCGTAAGTTTTCAATTTGCATTAATTGAGAAAAAACCCCCAAAAAACTTCTCTTTTCATGAGTATTTGTTTATCAGAAGAAGGCCGTACATTAGACAGGATAAAACGGTGCATAAACAACGCAAAGTATGAGTTCACTTGGAATTATATTGATTCTTATTAAAATTAGAGACAAATATCAATTATGTTTTCTTTGTTGTGGAAATTGCTTTTTCGCCTTTGTTAAATCTCATAAAAGGAAACTAGATTTGAAATTTTTTCGTCTTACAATTTTGAATAAAAATCATTCTTTAATGTTTCATAGTGCCATTACCGTCACATCTTTGGATTGTGTATCCTTTGATCAAACATTATCAAATTGTTAGAAACAGTATCAACACTGTCCTTGAATTTAAGTTCAGGTTTTCGTCTCATTGCTTAGCAAAAATGCCAGCTATAAAATACAGATGCAATCAAAGACGTTATTGCTAACAAAAACAAGCGTATCTAAACATAATTTACACTGGTCGAACGTTTCTTCACGCATGCGCGGAAAATGCATGATTAGCTAAATTGAGTACAAAAGCAGTATTTACCTAAATTTTCGATCGTGCGTGCATGAATAGATCTGACTAGTGAAATAAATAACAAATTATCGTCAATGGAAATAGCTGCTTGTAACAAATTAAATACTTTGAAAATATTCAAGATTTATATAAACAGTACTGAATGCATCATGTTGATTGTAGAAAATAACAAATACTGGATAGTTTAGTTTGCGATTTTCGCTAATTTGCTTACTCTATTGACATCTAGAAAGAAATGTGGACGGAAGTTACCGCCAAAGTAGAAACTACGACAAACAAGTACCGTTGCTTATCTAAACAGTTACAAGCATTATCTATAATTGACACCGAAATTGACATTTTTTATTACTAACCAGACTGCAGATAATGGTCGCCACTTGCCTCAAGGCATGTATAGATTATTAACGCTTCAGCTAGAATATTTTCATGGGTCTTAGCGGTCTGTACATAATCAATGTGCTTCAAAGTATGCATGTTTGTGAACGCGTAAGCCTACGTGATTATATATATATATATATATATATATATATATATATATATATATATAGCTGCTCTATCGCTGGTCTGTGGTGGACGTATCCCTTCTTTCCTTTGTCCTCGTCCTACTCCCAATTTTTTCTGCTTATATATTCTACCGTCAACCCAGTTACTTCTCATTATTTTTGTTTGTCAAAGTATTATTAATCAAATATTATTAATCTTAATGCGCCAGTTGTATATATATATATATATATATATATATATATATATATATATATATATGTGGTGTCCTCCCAAAATTGACAAAATTTAAAATGTGAAAATTTGAGTACTTACATGCCCCAGGCAAACAAAATTAAACAGATTTCATGCTGATCTATAAAACATTTATTTATCATATATATATATATATATATATATATATATATATATATATATGTAATTTAAAAAAATAACATCCCATCCAAGCATTATAATATACCATGAACAAAGTGAGAACGAAAAAATTAAATCCTGGAACGTTCAAAATAAGCACCTGATGATTGCATAGTGCATGAAACTCCGAATTGTGCTATAGACGTAGGATAATATATATGTATATATATATATATATATATATATATAGTCATTCGCAGACAGTTCTGTTCCGCTGTATCACAGCTTATCAGTACGGTGAAACATCCTATTGCTTCCAGCCGGGAATGAACCTGACCGGCTTGATGTCGGTTGGCGATTCTACCTCTAAGCGTTTGTAGACCGTTCTCACATCTAGCCACTCTCCAAAATCTAACCAAATGAGGAAACGCCAAATTTTTTGTAGAATACTTTGGTTAGACCGGAAGCTTTTTTGTAATGAAGTGTATGTGCCGATTATATCATAACACGACACTTGAACTTCCATCTAATAGCATTCTTTTCACTTTAATATTTCTTCAATTACACTCAGTCAGTCTGTGCTTATGCAAGCCACCCCGTAGTGCTCTCGTATGATACATGGATCCTACATTATTTGACTGCGGCGTATGGGGGACTACTCACAAAGCCTGTTGTTTGCATATCCATCGCTTGACTATTCATTCTCCTTTTCAAATATGCAATACCGGACGTAAGCAGAAGTGAAGTCATTTTGCATTCGGTGACTGAGACTCTGCTGTACCAGATTTGCTTGATGTTTTAACATTGACATTTAATATTCTGATACGATACGTCTGTTTCAATACCCCCATATATATATATATATATATATATATATATATATATATATATAGTCAGCATATCTTCATTCAAATATCTTTCATTGAAAAATATAAACATATTGTGTCTAAACATTTTTATACTGATCCTTTACAGTTGTCTAATGAGTTTCTTTATGTTCAAATTTATCAAGAAAGGTGCCGTACAAGTACTTTCGACCTTTTTGAAGATCATCTTCAGAATACCCTGAAGATGATCAAAAACAAAATTATTTTAACTGCGATAAAATCTGAATTTCGCTGTGTTAAAGATTTTTTAAAATAGATTTATATCATACCAAATTTAGCACAACCAACTTAATTATATGCAATAACTCTTCTCCGGTAACTAGTGTTTTGGTAAAAAACAAGATTGTTTATCAATTTAAATGTCCTTTAAGAGATTGTTTCTCTAACAAAAAAGTAAATACATATGTTGGTTTGATTACCACAACATTATCAATATGTCTTACATTTCATTTATCGGATGCAACTTCTATTACACAGCATTTAAATACACATTCCTGTCCACCTTCACAATACAGGCAAATACTTCTTGACAAAACCAATATACGACACCATGAAAATAACGAAAACCTTTAAATTCCCGAGGCCCTCTATATCAAAATCAATCAACCAACACCCAACAAAATTTATAACAGTGCCCGATTAGTTGTCATTTTTTTAAAAACATCATCACAACAGAATGCAGATTTTATTGCATTTAGAATAAGTTTGTCTTTGTACTTTAGTCCTGAAGATGATCTCAGAATAAGTCGAATGTATTTGGGTTAAAAGACAAAACTACGACGCTTTCTTTTATGAATTTCACGATAATATAAAAAAACTGATTAGACAATTGCAAAGCATCAGTATAAAAATAATCAGACACAATATGTATATATTACTTTATTCAATAATATATATATATATATATATATATATATATGAAAAAGTTTGTCATATGGAAAACGTTTCATTAAAACTAGATTTAATTACGCGTTTCACCTTTCTAGGCTTCATGAGATCCAAAAACGAAAGAAAGAAATGTGTGTATAATTAATTATTTAAGAATACACACAAATACACATACACACATTACTTTCTTACGTTTTGGGATCAAATGAAGCCTTGAAAGACGAAACGCGTAATCGAATGTAGCGTCAATGAAATGTTTTCTATTTGTCAAATTGATATATATATATATATATATATATATATATATATATATATATATCAAACGCAAATGTGTGTGCGTTTGTGTGTGCGTTTGTGTGTGTGTGTGTGTGTGTAAATCTATACTCTGGAGATCGATTAATATTGAGATCAATAAATTGCAACCGTCCTAATTAAAAACATCTATTTTGATTACCGAAGAAACCACCTAATCTAAAAGACAGGCACTAAAGTAAATGGATGTAATCCATTGAAAGATTCGATCTCTTCTAATTTACTATTTTAATTGTTTCTCTAGCTCTTATTTTACTTGTCTTACCAAAGAACATTCTAATCACTTTTATACACGCTAATCATGGTACTTAAGCAACTAAAGCTATTTGATTAAAGCTGATTGTAGGAGTATTTTCAAATAGTTTCTGTTAATAAGATTGATATATTTTGAAGTTAATATTTTTCTTCTTAAAACGAATTCACGTGATAATATTGATTTCAAGTGAATATTTTTTCGATACTAAATTAGAAAAGAAATCAATAAACATTACTTAAAACATTACTGCATGTAAAATGTCGGCGACAAGCGTACGCATCTTTTTGTGACATCTGTTGTTACATCTGTTGTTACAGCTGTTGTTTTTAATTAATTTTTCTTGGTGAGTTACTGATGAAATCATCGAGAAATTTTTTAAAACTTAATTTTTCCTGGCATGAAGGTGATGTCAGACATGAAAGGAAGTGTTAAAAAAATCGTCAATTTTCAGTGATATGATATGAATGATATGATATGGAATGATATGATATGGAATGATATGATATGGAATGATATGATTCCACCATATTTGTGAATTATTAGGGATGTTTTTTAATACTTGAGGCTGGCAGTTGATCGCTCCTCTGGCCTAGTTTTAAGAAATGCCTCCAAATCCAAATTCCTATCGTTTCTTTCTCATTGAACTAAGCCTGAATTTTCTCCAGTCATAAAAAAATGTGTATTCTCAAGGAGGCTCTAGTGTGAATCCATCCTGCACATTTTTATATTTAACATTCACCACCCCTGCATTGAATATTTTCCCCACATCTGTTCGGGTGCTCTTGCTATTCATGTCGGGGTTCTTGACATAATCTAAAGGGTATCTGCAACGTAAGTGAACCCGATTTGGCAGCTGAATTTCAGTCACTTTCTTGCCGACGGGATGTGGCTTCGCTCTGTCTTTTCTACAAATATTTTCACAGCTTCTGTTCTGATAAGCTTATCTCCCCAGTGCCCCGACTGCACGAATTTACTCGTGCAACTAGGCCCCACCTTTTTTTTCTGTGAAAACAGTCAAATTTAATCACCACTTCTACTCTAATAGTTATTTCTCTTACACTTCTCACCTGTGGAACTCCCTTTCGTATATTTTCTTCCTTGATAGTTACAATCTCCAAAAGTTTACGTGCAATGTAAATTGCCATCTTTTATCTCCTTGATTCCCATCTTTCTCTTATTCTTTCTCCGACACCCCCTGTACTTTGTTCGCCTTTTTTTCTTTTTTTTTTTTTTTTGCTCTCCTCTCACTAACCCCCTGCGAATCGCTGGCAGTAATGCCTTGCTTGGAGTGAAATGATTATAAAAAAAATAAATAAATAAAAAGAGTCAAATTCAATCCTTCCCCCACCAATAGACTATTGGTACCATATCTGGGCTGGAGCTACCCATTCCTCTCTTTACTTTATTTTTCGCCGCTTTTTCAATGGCGAAACGTTGCCAGCTTCTCATTATTTCCATTGCAAATGTTCAAACAAGCTACATTGCTTAGTTCTACTATTTCAGACCTTAACACTTACGACCTGCAATGCTACATAAACAGGGTCGACTCATCTTCCTTCCTATCGTAAGAACTATTAATTTGTGGAACATGCTCCCGGGAGGATGCTTCCCCAACTACTACAATCTTCACCTTTTCAAGTATAGAATCACCTGTTATCTATCATACATATCCTCATAATATACACTTTATACTTCCTCCCTTTATGCCCTTACAACAACCTCATTCAGTAGCCCTCGACCTTGAATAGCTCTTGGACAATGTATAAGGTGAAAAATATTATATGACAATAACAGTATTGTACAGTCTCAAGAAATTGTTCAGATGCATTCAAATATTAACCATTTGCTGACAATGAGTCGAAACATCGTTTCGTTTTTGCTGTTCAATTTAAAACCTATGTTACTAATATCATTCAAACCTGCATATAAATTATCTTAAATACAATATTAATCAATAATTAAATGAGTTACATAAACTTCCTTTCAGACAAGCATTTCGGCATTTTTAAATGGAAAAATCCTCATAATTAATGTTTTCTCATTAATGCATGAAATATGTTTCTTATGATTCAAACAGGTTACTTTAAAGATACGAATGTTTATTGTTGAAATTCATTAAAATGTATCTTGAGTTATCTCCCTTGATTCACAGATTGCTTCACAAGAAACAAACGTTTCTGCATCCAGGATCCAGATGTTGATATAGCGTGCAAGAAATACTAAGCTTCTTTTTTCTTGTTCAAAGCTTTATATTGTCAATAAAATATATTTTAAAATTATTGATTATTTTTATACGTTATTCTCATTAAGAAACAGGTAAAAGGACATATATAACTTCTGGTTCTATTCTTGTCATTGCTTTGGCTGATATGAAATCGGGCGATGTTTTAAGTTATACTCGTAAATACTCCAGTATTTGTCGATACTTCCGAGATGAGGTAGTATTTACACTGTTTACCTTATTCGGACCAGTGTCCTCATTTTTGTTGTCATGTTTACGACGTTTTGGCCGTTGACGCTCTAATCTTCTTCAGGTGCTAGGGATTTGAACCGTTTATTAGGATCACTGGGGAATATCACTCTCATTCCATGTGCAATGCCACTTCTGGCAGTTATGTAGTTATCTCCCTTAAAGACATATGGCCCAGTGGATAAAGACGTTGATTAGTTCCAGCGACTTAACCCAAAGAGTCGTGAGTTCAAAACTAGATTACAACAGTAGTAAACAAATAACTTGGAAAGTTAAGTTAAAGGGAGATAACTCATGGCTACCATGAGTGGCATCGCATATGGAATGAAAATGATATATCCCAGTAATCAAAATAAAGGGTTTGATACGAAATTCCTAGCACTTGAAGAAGGCCGGAGCGCACACCGGCTGAAACGTCGTAAACGTGGCAACAAAGATGAGGACAATGGTACTAATAACGTAAATAGTCGTAAATCCTCATGAATAAAGAAGAAACTGGGTTTGCTAATGATCAACTTCTTTGAAAGAGGAATTTTAACAGGAAGAATGTCTTTCTGAAAACATCCAAGGAAATAACTCTCTTTCAGGATCGCGTACTAACAAGAATAAAAGCAAACGAATAAAAATCTGCAGATTGTCAACGAAGACTCTATTTAAACGATGTTATTTTTATTTTCAAGTACCCCGGGTGTTTTCTACTGTGTTTGTTTTTTGGGGGTGGGGGGAGGTTCTGTTTTTTTAATAAATTGATTAATTCTTTCTTTACTAAATGTTTTCGCGAATATTTGAAACCGAAGAAAGCGTCAAACATGAAAGCCAAAAGAGAAAATAGTAAATACGGCTGAACGATACTTAGAAATCTAGTTGAGAAGATAAATATTTATTTCCCCATTATATCTTTTGAGTCTGTCTTCAGTAGGAAAATAATGGCAATATTTTTTAGTAATTAGAACCTGAATGCGTATACTTGCTGAAAATCTATGGCTGTTCTAAAGGTTGCCGGAATAATGACGGACAATTCAAAGAAATATAGGTGTAAGTTTTAGCAGTATTCATGCAATAAATATTACATTTATGTTCAAGATTGAATAGTAATTTGTGTCTTAGTGTTTAGTTGCAATTTCAATGTCATTCCAGTTATACATTTCAAACCCTTTCATCTCTACTTATCTATCTAAAATTTAGCAGCCCGACCCACACGCAAAAATCTGATAAATCACAGAATTTGGGGGGAAAAGAATCTAAAATCTTTTCAGCAACCTTTCGTATATCTTCTTCTTTTAGGTGCTGTACCTCCTTGGAACATTGGCAATCATGGTTCTCCACAATTTCCTATCCTTTATAACGCTTAAGAAATATCATCATTTTGTTCTCCCTCCTAAACTTTGTTCTGCCATCAAGTTCGCTAGAAAGGTTATGAGCTATTTTCCTCTCTTTCTCTTGCTTTCAATATATCATGTGGGTGTTAAATTTTCCAAGCCTTATTTTTCATCATTATGCTCCTTGGAACTTTCAACCCTTTCTTCCTGATATGAAGTATAAGTGTCATTTTTGCTTCCATTTTTTCTAAAACTTTGCTGTTGCCAACATGTTCGGTCCATGGTACTCTCAACATCCTTCTGTAGAATCACGTTTCTGTTGTTTCAATTTTCTTCTTCATTTGTTGAGAGATTGTTCAGCATTCAGTATAGGATGACTGATATTATGTGACAGTTTAGTATTTGCACAGGAAAGTTTTACTTATTCAGGTTTAGTTGTCGACCAACAAAAGTTATTTAACTTTTCTTAATTATTTTTTTAATGGTTCGAAGCAGATTTCTTGTTTCTGAATGAAATTTGATCATAAATTGCTCAGTACCTTCTGTTCATTTTTGAGTTTCATAACGCATTATCAAAAACATTTTTCCGTGTTGATGGGGATGTGTCCAAACACCAAAAACTAGAAACAAAGAAACACAGGTCAAATCTAGATATAAAACATGGTCTTCATAATCTTCACATCGAATTCTCAGACAAAGGTTTTCCGCTAACATGTCGTAGATAGATTTTTATTGGATCAATTACTAGGTTGGCTGCAAAAAAATTGGGTCACTGTGACATGCTAGACAATTTTACTCATCAGAATCTATCATATATATATAGCTACACGCTTTCATTTTACTGTGACGTGCTAGACAATTTTACTCATCAGAATCTGATGATATTCAAAGAAACACAGGTCAAATCTAGATATAATATGCACCTGATGATTGCGTAACACATGAAACTCCAAATCGTGCCACCGACGTCGGATATATATATATATATATATATATATATATATATTATCCGACGTCGGATAATTACCTCTTATATATATATATATATATATATATATATATATATAAGAGGTAATTCTTTTTTCAAGCAGTTTCTGTCTCGATAGTAAGTCTAATCGGTTTGATAAGGTCAAATTTGCAGCTGTTCTAAAAATGACCTACAATCTGTTGTTAACTGGAGCAAGGAATGGCTTGTTAATTTTAATGCCTTAAAAACGTTCTCTCTCTTTAATAAGAGAGAGAACGTTTTTGAAGCATTTTTAATCTTTTTTTTCCTCCTATAATTTTTTCCACCCAGCAAACCCCTTACGTCTTAGTAGCTTTATTACGTTTCTTGGGGTGAAATTATTTTTAGAAAGCATAAAAATCATATACACATCATTTTTATAACTTTATGTGATAGCCATGGCTCTTAATACATTCATATTGCAGAAAATATATTCATTTTTATTTTTATTTTAAGCATTGGCAAATTAACTAGTATGATTAGAAATGCACCTGCACTGGGTTTCAGCTGTCAAAACAAAAATGTCGTTGATTTGAAAGTTTTCCATATTTGTCTCAGAGATTAACAGTCAATGGAGAGTTAATCTAAACTTTATAGAAAGTCTGGTTACAATTAAAACAGTTCGTACACGCCATAAACTCATTATTGTCAATCTAGAAAATGTTTTACATTACAAATGCATGAGTAAATGAAAGTTATTGTTACATTTCATCAAGTGTCTTTTCTTCTAAAACAAAAAGATAATTCTATTATAACGAGACATATTAAGTTTTACCTTTCAACTTTTTAATATGTTGTTAAATTTTTATTAGTCTTTCCATCACACAGTTTGTGTTTCCTCACCATGGAAAATCCCAGACTGTTATTCTATGACCACTAAGTTAGCAACATAGATCGAAAGCGAATATGTTTCCCTTATATTTAGAGCCGCTTTTTCTGCGATATTGACTTGTAAGACAGGCTACTAAGAAGAAATGTTAACTCAAATCTTACATGAGATTTATTCGTTATTTCAAGTTGATTACTTAAAGGTTATTAAAAAAAGCAATTTTACTTATAGCAACAGAGCAAGCAACCGAAAAACGAATTAAAAATTAATAATAATGTCCATGCTTTTAAGAAATTAATACTCAGTTAACATACTGTCAAAATCTCTGAGATGAGTAATTATCATCATTCAGATTATTTACATGTGGCATATTTTCTTGATCTTTATTGTAGTTATTGCAGAGTTTCGGATGTTGTAACCTCCGACCTTCATCAGGTGTATGCCGATCGGGTAACTTGCAGGGAATTTCGAACGGAACCCTTTAATCTACAGAGGTAGATTGGTCATGTTTAAAGATATTTCGTCTAGTTCGTATTTTACTTGTTAGGTTTTCACGTGAATTTGTTAGTTCGATCTCTGGGCAGTTCAGTGTGCACTTAGAATATTAGCATTAACTGGTCGGCAATAAATGAGCAGTACTAAAATAATAACTAAATAAAATATTCTTAGAAATAGGCAGTGGAACCTAAATAATCTCCGCCCGTAGATTATATAAAGGGTTAAGGTCAGAATTCTCTATAGAATCAATAGGCATCTGATAAAGGCCGCAAAGCATAAAAGTCGAAATGTTGTAATTAAAACAACAAAGATAAAGACAATATACAAATAATATATAAAGTTAAATTAATTTTATATTCATCTTGTAACTGTCCTTTCTTTCCTCCTTTCTTTTCTTTTATTTTTTCTCCCTTCTTTCTTTTATTTTCTGATTTCTTTCTTTTTATCTTTTCTTTCTTTTATTTTCTGCTTCCTTTCTTTTTCTTTTTTCATTCTTTTATTTTCTGCTTTCTTTCTTTTTTCTTCATTCTTTCTTTTATTTTCTAAATTCTTTCTTCTGATTTCTGATTTCTTTCTTTTTATCTTTTCTTTCTTTTATTTCCTGCTTTCTTTCTTTTTCTTTTTCCATTCTTTTATTTTCTGCTTTCTTTCCTTTTTCTTCATTCTTTCTTTTATTTTCTAAATTCTTTCTTCTGATTTCTGATTTCTTTCTTTTTATCTTTTCTTTCTTTTATTTTCTAAATTCTTTCTTTTTCTTTTTTCATTCTTTTATTTTCTGCTTTCTTTCTTTTTTCTTCCTTCTTTCTTTTATTTTCTAAATTCTTTCTTCTGATTTCTGATTTCTTTCTTTTTATTTTTCTTTCTTTTATTTCCTGCTTTCTTTTTCTTTTTTCATTCTTTTATTTTCTGCTTTCTTTCCTTTTTCTTCATTCTTTCTTTTATTTTCTAAATTCTTTCTTCTGATTTCTTTCTTTTTATCTTTTCTTTCTTTTATTTCCTGCTTTCTTTCTTTTTTCTTTTTTATTCTTTTATTTTCTGCTTTCTTTCTTTTTTTCTTCCTTCTTTCTTTTATTTTCTAAATTCTTTCTTCTGATTTCTGATTTCTTTCTTTTTATCTTTTCTTTCTTTTATTTTCTGCTTTCTTTCTTTTTCTTTTTTCATTCTTTTATTTTCTGCTTGCTTTCTTTTTTTCTCCCCTCTTTCTTTTATTGTCTAAATTCTTTCTTTTTTCTTTCTTTGCTTCTATCATTTTCTTCCTTCTTTCTTTTCTTCTTATGTTGGATATATAGCTTTGCTGATAGTTGAAAAGTAAACGTATTCTTTGCCTGCTAGAGAAACCGCAATTAACACGGGAGAAGTATTTCAGTCTTCGTGCAATGTCATCTGCCATTGCGTTCCTACGGGTGAACAAGGCTTGCTGACGGATTGGTGATTTTATCGTGTCACCATGTTTAGAATAGTTACCAAACAAGACTATAGAATTCATTTTGTCCTACTATTTAAACCATAGCTGAAGTTTATGTGCGCGTAAGTAAATGTAACGAACGCGGCTGACATTCAAGTTCAATCTACTGATTTCTTTTCAAGCCATTACACCATACGCACATTCAACGATGAATGTGCGTATGGTGTAATGGATTGAGAAAAAAACTGTTTAAAAAAATTCCAAATTTTTTATAAAATGTTTTTAATTTATTTTAAAATATTTTAAATTTATTTTAAAATATTTTCTGCAAGCTTTTAAAGTTTCTTTTATATTCTTAGTTTTACGAGATTTTTTTTTCAAAAATAAGAATAAGAATAAAATAAGTACACATTTCGATTCTAAAAAATTAATGCCAGGATACGGATGTATTGATTCTTTCTCATGGATCATTATCATATTTAAAACCATAAACAGACCTTGATCCATGAGGAGGAATTCATACCTCTTTCTAGCCTTAAAAAAGGCAATCATCCTTTACAAGACCCAATACGTCAAATAAATGGAGCACTTTAAATACCTCTGCGAATGGATCAGATATAAAAAAAAACATTATAGGTGAAATGGGAATTGAATACAGAATAAGCTGCTTTAGAGGTGGTTTTGCCCAACAGCGCAAATTGTTACGAAACTAAAACCACAACCTGACACCTCTAGACATGTCAAATCATCAAATAGAGATTTTCAGACTGATGGCGCCAACTCCGCTCAAAAAGATCTAAACTGTTAGCTGTATACAATCACTTTTCAAGATCAATGGTTAAAAATGTCTTTTTAGTGAGTGAAGCCTACGGATTTTACCAAAGATCTTCTTTGAACATTGTGGACTGGCGCTACAGAATCACAAAGAACTGTACCAAATAACAGAAACCACATCACTTGAGGACACCCAGCAGCAGTAACAACTAAAATGAATATCACATATAACTCGAATAGAAAATAATGACATAATCAAGATGTTGACAGTCTACACTACTCCACATATAAGGTTAAGTGGAACCCCCCCCCACACACACTCAATAATACTGGAAAGAGCGATAACAGCAACTATGCTTGAAAAACCGATTTTCCCGAAAAACTCTTTTAAGCGAATGATTTTATATATTTCATTTCAATCGAAAGTAGTAGTGAATGCTTGGTCATTGAATGCCAAATGTTTTTTTTTTGTTTTTTTTGGTTGGAAAAGAGCAAATATTATCATTGCTATTACAGTTATCATTGTCATTACCATTATAATTACCATTGTCATTACCGTTATAATTGCCATTGTCATTACCATTATAATTACCATTGTTATTACCATTATAATTACCATTGTTATTACCGTTATAATTACCATTGTCATTACCGTTATAATTACCATTGTCATTACCATTATAATTACCATTGTTATTACCATTATAATTACCATTGTCATTACCATTATAATTACCATTGTTATTACCGTTATAATTACCATTGTCATTACCGTTATAATTACCATTGTCATTACCATTATAATCACCATTGTTATTACCATTATAATTACCATTGGTCGCATAAAATAAAAAAAACTTTGGCTTATGGCCACATCACGTTAAAACATCGGAGTTACGCAAAATCGAGTCTAAACATATTTCCGATTTTAAATAACCTGCAAATGGTTGACAAGTCGTAGAAAATAATTTTTTTTAATCATATCACCCCAAGCAAGGCGGTAACGCCACTGATGTGCAGGGGGGCTACGTAAGAGTGAAAAGATTGGAAAAGAGAAAGCCGGAAACCACATCCTAACCAGGGAACAAGGGATGGGCCTCTTCACCTGTTCAATAGACGAGGGTGGCGTGTGAACCGGGCGATAAAATCACTTAATAATAAAAAAGAACTTTACTACATAAGAAAAATGACATCATTTGAAGACTTCTAACAGCAGCAACAACAACAATGGGTTGCGCATGAAAATAAAAAAGAAAGTAATGATATCATGAATATGCTGACTTTCTGCACGAATTCATTAAATTTTTATGCAAGAAAAATATTATCAGTACTAGAAAGGTCGATAGCAGTTTGTAAATTTAAAAGTCTAATTTGCAGCAAAAATGTTTAAATGAAAATGATTTTACAAATGTCAAACTAACTGTTCAGTCAATGAATGTCGAAAATCTCCTTATAAGGAAATGCTTAATTTCACCGTCACAAACACTTGTGATTTGCACTACATATGCATGAATGCCTATAAACTTTCAACCAACACTCACGCATATCTACATAGTAATGTAAAGAAAGCCTTTGCCGTAGAAAAGTGTTAAAATCAGTGAGCCATGTAAAACACTGATACACGTAATTTGTTCAGTTTATGCACTCGGTTATTATATATGTATTTTTTTGACAAAAAAAATCTATGTTGTGACGCGTTTCGCTCAGAAAGAATGTGTTTAGATAAATGTTTTATTGATCGAATGGATCTTTTTTTATGGTAAAATGCAATAAATGCCAAAAACTGTCTTTCTTTTTAATCATTTCCTCCCAAGCAAGGCGTTAACGTCACTGATGTGCAAGGGGTTACATAAGAGAGTTGAAGTATTAGGCAGGAGGAGAGTGAAGACTAAGACGAACCAGCTACAGGGGGTGAAAGAGAAAGGGCGAGAGAAGGATGTGAACCCAGGAGTATAGACAGTTGCGAAGATAGAGAGAAAG
>JBBBDQ010000484.1:5325000-5367500 GCA_037127315.1 Ascarosepion bandense
ATGAAAAATGGGGTTCGCATGTCAAAAGAAAACGAAATGAACAACAAAATAAACGGTTATCACTAAATACGAAACCTGTGTCAATACCCACACCAGAAATCTGTCCACAAATGTCGTTGCTTTGTGTCTGGTTATATATGAAATTATGATTCATTACGAACGGTTTGAAATTTTGGAAAGATCATAACTGCACACGTTTATTTCCAGCAATTTGATCAGGTAAATAACTTAATTATTATATCGAAAATGTCCTTTTTTGGCAAACAGAAATAGCAATAGAAAGCCACACTATAAAACAAATCCACGAAAAAATAACATCGTTAGTATCGGAGGTTTCTTCCAGTATTCATTCTATTTATAATATTGATTTAGTCCCAACAGATTTTTATTTACTTACACTATTTACATTCTTCAAACTGTTGTTCTCGTCTTTGTCGCCATATTTACGACGTTACGGTCGTTGTATGCTCAAACCTTCTTCGGGTGATCGGAATGTTGTACTAAAAACTTTATTTCGTTCACGAGGGTAGCTCGTTCTAGTTCCATGAGTCATACCTCTTCCAGACTCAAAAAGCGTTAGCTGGATACAGTGGCTTAATCCAAAGAGTCGCTATAGCAGATGGGGACGATAGTCCGAACAATGTAAATAGTGTAAATAATTAGAATATATTTTCTCAAACATACAGAAAAAGATTTTCATTTGTTTCACCTATTCGAATATTCCATAAATGGCAAAATATTCAGAAAATAAGATGGCGAGAACAGTCATTAAAACATTTTTCTTTAAATATTAAGAAAAAATGTGCCTTCTAAGTTGAAAATGAAGATGATTATATTTTCGATTAATATTACATTATTAAATTTGTTAAATTCGTTTTGATAATTTTTCTGGCAAAACGTAATTATTTTCTGAACACTTTAATATTTTAAATTCAAACTTCAGTTTTTCCAGATGTTACAAGTATCACCTTCTAATAGTGTGTAAGTAATACAATTATTTTAGAAGTAATTTCTGTAAGGCAAGATCAAAAGAAATAAATGTTTCTGTTGTATGAATACAAATCTTAAAAGCTCTTTATATAACAATACTTTTTCACTTTTACTTTTTGAAATTAAAATAATGTATTTTTAAATGAAAAACCGAACCCTACTTTCAATTTAACAATAATTAGCAAATGAATTGACAAAAATAGAAACAAACTTTTTCCATTGTGGTTTGAAGGGAACCTAAAGTTAACATGTAGCGAGCCATTTAGGATAAATGTAAATCGTAAATACCGAACAAAATGTGGTAAATAATTTTCACTCGCCTCAAAATAAATTAATTCAATTCATCCTTGGATTATCAGTATAATAATAAATAATTCTGAAATACACAAACAGTAAAATAAGTTGTTCAGATTTAATCTTTGTTAAATAGATAAAAGAACATTAGTGAAATGAATGGTCAGTAAGTATATATAATGAATGAATGGTCAGTAAGTATAATCATTTACTAAATGTGTTATATATGCCCTAATAAGAGAGTGGATGTACATGCATAAAAAGAGAGAGTTAGGAATCCGTTAAACTTTCAACGTTTCGCGTGAGATTATCGGTAAAAGCGCAGAACAAATTTCAACTCTGAACCAACTTCAACTCGGAATCAGTTTCACCTCGGATTTAATCTTAACTCAGAAGAGTTTAAACTAACTCCGAGTCTTAACCAGCTCCGAGTCGAAACTAATTCCGAGTTGAAATTAGTTTCGAGTTTAAATTAATTCGTAACTCAAAGTGGACAGACCGTCCCCTTGAAATTGTAGTTAGCAAAGCGGATCTTTCTGAACTGAGTGTCTACTGACATTTTCAGTTACCATCTTTCTTTATATTACTTTCTAGAGGCCCCAATCTGTCGACTTTAGAAAAAAAAAAAAAAAAAGAATGTTCTGGATGGTTCATTCTCGTTTTCCTCTTTGTCACGTGATATTGTTGTTTTTTTTTCCTTCTACTCCCGCGCGTGCAATCGATTTTTAAATTTACAAAATCGAAGGAACGAGTATTACTTCTTTTGTGTGTGTGTGTGTGTGTGTGTGTGTGTAGCCCACGTGCTCTTTGGCGCCATACAACTAAAGAACTATGAAATAAGCATGAAGAAAATTACTTTTGAGACACAAAAGTTTAACTTGGTACTAGTCCGTAAGCTGATTGTAGTGCTTATTGCTCTGAATCGGCCACGTATCTAAAAAGTAATGTTTTATATTAAGACACTTGAAGCAACCGAAATGTGGTTCTAAAGAAGGATGCTGAGGATACCTTGAACCGAAATTGTGAGCAATGACAAGGTTTTGGAGAGGATGGGAATTGATACTTAATACAAGGAAAACACAGCTGAAGTTTCTAGAACATATAATGGAAGGAGGGCTTAGAGAATATGATACTCTTGAGAGGAACAGGGGAAAGCAACGCGTGAAATACTTGACAAACTTGAGCAAATGGATGACGGGGAAGAGTTTTGGAAAGGTAACAAGTTGTGGTGCATTGGATATCGGCTCGGAACGAGAAATCAGGGAGCCGAGTTCGAATTCCAGCTGAATTCATTGCATTCACTTACACACAAATACCCTTGGGAAAGGTATTAATCCTACTATTCCTTTCAGTTATAGGTTAAATAGCAGGAGAGATTGGGTTCTATAGCCTTGGTCGGCAACCAGTCTACCGCAGAAAGCAATGGCAACCTACTGCGGGATAATATTCTGCCCAGTCAGTCATGTCTCTTTCGAGACATGATCTCCCAAGCGTGTATCACGTATGGCACTTGACTGACTGAACAAGAGAAGAGGTTTTAAGAGCTACAAGAAATAGGGAGACGTGGAGGGTTATGATCGCCTACGTCCTTGAGGGACACAGCACAAAGAAGAAGAAGTGTGCTTAGTATTGCACAAAAGTATCCAGTGTTTATAGTTTTATTTTATGCAGCCATTCATCAAAGTTAAAAGTTTCGCACATCTGTTGAGAACCGGTGCTTTCAGAATTATTTGATGGTATGCCTCAACAGAAATTAATCGGTTTTTCAAATTTGTTTTTTATTGCTAAATTTACGTATTTAGTGTATTTGTATGTAATTTCTATAACCTTTTATAGACAAGCAGTACTATGTATATACTATATATGAATAGAATTAATAAATTATGAAAAAAAGAAAGAAAGAATAATTTAAACGAAATCAAACAAATTTCTGCTTCGTTTAATGTCTGAGATAAACCTTCATATATAAGATAAGATTTTTTTAATCCCACTCATTTTGCTTCCAGCTAACGAACGAGGTCTCCAATCTTTCGCAGTTCAACTCATCCGGCGGCCATTGTTATCTGATATTCAAATGAGGGGGAAAAATGAAATGCAACATGATCACCAGCAGCTGACGAAGAAAATGAACTGCGACACTCCTAACGGAGAACATTGTCAAAAGTGAAGAAATGTTAAGAAAAAAAGAAAAAGCGATCAGCTTCTGACAAGTTTGAAAAGCTTGTTTTCCAAAGAGGTTTATTGATTTTTGATAGGCTTTGGAAGTCTAGATCACCTCTTTGCAGCTAAATAAAGAACGGGTGGACAAGAGCTGAAGAAGAAGCTTTGTGAAAAACACAAATAAGGTTGGCGTGAAGAAGAAGAAGAAGAAGAAGAAGAAGAAGAGCAGACGGTCCCCTGCGTGAAACTCATAAATATTCATGGCTTAATCGGGTGGCTGTAAGGGCCGGCAAGTGAGATGACGGTAACAGACAGGTTGGTATCAACGTGCTAGTAATATAGTGGCAGTCATGAGAGGCATCCTACCTCAGCTCCTACCTGTTTACCAACAGTCACCGCAACCACCATCACATGCTCACGTGCCCTGCAAATAGATGAGCTTCTGTCTTGAGGTTTCGATTTCTTTCGTTCTTTCATAGACACTAAAAGTTGTAAACCACGCACGCACACACAAACGCACGCGCGCGAGCACACACACACACACGCACACACACACACACGTATATATATATATATATATATATATATATATATATATATATATATATATATATTTCCTAAAAATTTCCAATTCTACATGTTCAGTATATCAGTGGTTGTTCTTTTTTATCAACTTGTCACACACTGTTCATAAAAAATATGCAGTACAGCTTCTAACTCACTTTGTCCCATATCTATCTATCTATCTATCTATCTATCTATCTATCTATCTATCTATCTATCTATCTATCTATCTATCTATCTATCTATCTATCTATCTATCCCAGTTTTATTATCTTTTATATCTATCTATCTATCTATCTATCTATCTATCTATCCCAGTTTTATCTTATCTATCTATCTATCTATCTATCTATCTATCTATCTATCTATCTATCCCAGTTTTATTATCTATATATCTATCTATCTATCTATCTATCTATCTATCTATCTATCTATCTATCTATCTATCCCAGATTTTATTATCTATCTATCTATCTATCTATCTATCTATCCCAGTTTTATTTTACTTATCTATCTATCTATCTATCTATCTATCTATCTATCTATCTATCTATCCCAGTTTTATTATCTATCTATCTATCTATCTATCTATCTATCTATCTATCTTTTATATCTATCCCTTATCTATCTATCTATCTATCTATCTATTTTCTATCTATCTTTTATCTATCTATCTATCTATCTATCTATCTATCTATCTATCTATCTATCCCAGTTTTTTTTACTTATCTATCTATCTATCTATCTATCTATCTATCTATCTATCTATCTATCTATCTATCTAAGTTTTATTACTATCTATCTATCTATCTATCTATCTATCTATCTATCTATCTATCTATCCCAGTTTTATTATCTATCTATCTATCTATCTATCTATCTATCTGATCTTAAATGTTTATTTGTTCATATTCCTTGCAAGATGTATCTAACTAGCTAATTTGCTAGCTATCTAAATCTGTTCACTAGCTATCTAAATCTGTTCACTATCTATCTATCTATCTATCTATCTATCTATCTATCTATCTATCTATTTTTGTTTTCGTATTAAGAAAAAAGTGAAAATTTCTAAAATGACGTCATCGTAGTTAATTATTATCTTTTTTTATGTGTTTCACCTTATCACACAAATAAATTGCGCTTCTGGTCAATTATAGAAAATAAGAAAAAACTTGATGTATTTTTTTTATCGTCAAGTCAAACTTTTGAAACATGATGCACTTGCAGAAACCATGCGAAAAAAATCTATTTCAAAATATATGATTGTACAGATAGATTTTCAGTTCATCGCATTCTTCACGTTTGTTTTTTGCCAGCCGGTGAGATAACTGTTTTATCCATGTTTTATTTCGTATTTTTGGTTGAATGAATGTGTTTATAAAAGATCTGAGTAAAAAAATACATAAATATTTAATCTATCACACATGCCAGCACACACACACACACACACACACACACACACACACATATATATATATATATATATATTTATGCAAAAAATTGAGATGTAGGTATGAATACGTCAGTAGTCTTATGATGAACGAAGAATTTATACTACCTAAACAAAATTTATTTCTGAATATAATCTCTTTCCCTGTCAATGTATTTAATTTGGTCGTGAAAGTGTTGAAACATCAATAAATATGTATTTTAATGCAAAATAAAGCATTTATTTTACATAAATATGTATTTTTAACGTAATCACCTTCTTTGTCAATGCACTTTATTTGATGGTAAATATGTTGTTAAATCAATAAATTTGTAGTTTAATGCTGAAAAAATAATTTATTTTACATAACAAATATTTTTGTCAACGCCCTCTCTTGTTAATGCACCATGTTTTGTGGTGACTGTGTAGGTAAATCAATAAATGTTCACGTTAATAGTGACAAAAGCATTTAATTTAAACAACAAATATTTTCCTTCTTTGTCTACGTCTCCATAGTTAACATTGTGTAGTGAAAATTTCAGATCAACTGACTCCTTTATGTATGCAAAATTTTAGCTTTGCATTTGTTGTCGATCGGTCATTTGTACACTTATTTCCATAAAATCACATCTATACATTTTTTCCATTTCACCCCAAGCATAGCAATAATGGCACTAAGTCAGAAGGTGTTTTGTTTGTTTTGTTTTATGTCATAACAACCTCAGTGGATCATTTAATACCAACAGATTTTTTAAATAAATTCATAGGTATATGTTTCTATTTTTATACTTTTATAGTGTTTTGACCCCAGTTTGGGAGTTAACTATTTGCTCATAGCTGGGACCCTAACAGGTGCTACCACTCTGGGTCAGAGTGGACCTAGGAACAACAATAATTTAGAGAAGGTTCCATGCTCATCACAACCACTCCAGGTCAGAGTGAACCTAGGAACAACAACAATTAAGAGTTGGTTCCTTACTCCTCACAACATCGTAATCAGAGGCCTTGCTGCCGGGTGCAGTTTACAGTCATACCCAGGTCCCAGAAGGTGGTGGGGTAATGAGTGTTAGAGAATATAAGGAAAAATAAAACATTATTAAAGAGTGAGAACAATAAAAGCATAGGAATTAAGAAGATTAGATGACAACTGGATTTGCATTTAAATTTTTGAAGATCAAAATTTATTGGAAAGCGAAAAGCTTCAAGAGAGTTCCACAAGCGAGAAATGCATAGAACATACGGTTACATTTAGCAATTTCAACTGCAAAATGATGAAACCTTACTACTGAATCTAGTAGTGTGCTTAAATTCATAAAGTCTACGGACCATAGAGGAAAATAATATTTATATTGAGTAGGGTAGGGATAGGGCAAGGCTGGTCTCCAATCTGTCTTATCTTAAACTTAGCTAGCGACTAATCTCTAAATATTAAATCATATTTTTTAATCATTTCACCCCAAGCAAGGCAATAAAATCACTAAGATGCATGGGATTGCTGAGTGAAAGAATATAAGAAAAAATTATTAAGGAGTAAGAACAATAAAAAAACAGGAAATAAGAAGGCAGAATGTTGTCATTTACATTTTTGAAAATCAAACTTGACTGGAAAGCAAGAAGCTAAAAGAGTTCTGAAAGCAAGAAGTGCAAGAGAGGAAACTGTTAGCATAGAACTTATGGTTCCATCAAGTCATTTCAACTGTAAAATGTGGGAGATCTTGTTGCTAATCTAATACTGCACTTAAATTCATAAAGTCAAGATACTATAGAGAAGAGTAAAATTTGTTTTGAGTAATAAAAAATGTGGTATGAGACCAAAAGGGGTGGGGATAGGGGAAGGCTGCTCTTTAATCTGTCTTATCTTAAACTTAGCTAGCCACAATTACTGACCCAAACATATCACAGTATTCCTTACACCAAAACATATTCTTACTTACCGTTCTTATTACAGCCACCGTAATACCAAAGTTCTCTATGCAGTCCTAACTAGTTTTCATGTACTATAGAAGTGACTTCATCAGAAAAATTATCATAAAAGTATTTATAAAAAAAGCACAGGAAAGATCCGTTACGACGATGAGAAAGTGGCTGAAATCATGCTACCACATCAAGATCAATAACATTACAGGTTCTTTTTTTGTATTTCATCAAGAATCACTAAATATATAGTAGAAGCAACAGACCAGGTTTTAGCAGACTTATGGTGCGAGTGGATGAGGAAGAAACTCTTGTTATTAAATCTTTGCTCTCGTTGCTAAGCACAATTATTCTGTGTCACATATTACTTTTGTCTGTCAGTAAATTAAATAAACTACTGAGAAATATTGCCTTAATGTAAAGAAAAAACATCTTTTGCTTGAAGGTACGAAATCTTTCACCTAGACAGAATCTTCTCAAAAGCAAATAATCACAGCGAGGTCTGCATTCAACGTAATGTATGTCTTCAGCAATATAGCTTTGCATCACATTTTGCATTTTGAGCAGATTTAGAAAAAAAAGCATCAACGTGTGCGTAGTGTAACGGTTAACGATGCCGGATTATAATTGGTAAACCGAGCTCAAATTACGACCAAGGTTGTTACGTTCTCTTTCACACAAATAGACTTTGTCCTCCATCAGATATAGGTTAAATAGTATGATTGACAGGGCTCTCTAAACTCTGAATTCTAAATCATAGAGAAAACAACAGGAAACCCCTCCCAAATCACTGCAATACACAGATCATAAAAAAAATTAACGCGGAGAGACAGATTTGACAACGCCCTAAATTAGGTACCTCCACTTTATCGCTGAAAAAAAAACAACAAAAAACAAAACAAAAAATAAAACAAAACAAAACAAAAACAGCATAGTATGATGAAAAAGTCCCAAACGTAATAAAAACAAAGTTCTATCTTCAAAATGTTTAGAGAAAAAGTTCTATCGTCAAAATATTAAGAGAAAAAACCAAAGTATATTTTAATTGTTTTATTAAATCTTTTAATTCTTTTTGGTGCTATCGAAATTTTTATTTAAAATTCAATTTTTTTTTCTTTTTTTTTTTTTCGTCAGCGGTTCACGCAATATTTACGTTTATCGTTTTAGTGCCTTTTGCGGTGATAAACACTGATTTGTAAATTCTAGCAAAAATCAAACAATTACCTGATTTTAATAAAGCTTTCAGGACTCATTGGAATGTGTTTCTTATAAAATATTGGTAAAAATATGTATTTTTTTTTGCATATAGCACCCCTCTACTAAATTTCATGGAATTTCGAAAAATGCAAAAAGACTATTATATTATTTAATTAATTACTTTTATGGATAATATTAATCAAGGCAAAAAGAAAAAAAAGTTCGATGAATGATGAATTTTTCCAAAAATTGATTTCAATTTATATTTTAATTGTACTAATTTATAATATATAAATATTTTAAACTTCTGCATTATTTTCATCCGGTTACGTGAGACTGTTAGTAAGTGAAAACTATATTTATTAATAAAAAATTGAAAAACTTAATAAAGTCATTTTGCTCCAAGTTTTTTTGAATAATTTTAATTTTTTATGTATATCAAATATTATGTAGCCCTCACATTGTTTTTAAATATGGTCGACCATACACAACATTATTAGAAAAAACCAATGACTATAGTAAATTTAATGTTAACATTCCTAAAATTAGATTACGAAGAATATCTTGTAACATTTTTCAGATTACTGAGTACTTCAACAGAATATAATAAAAGGCACGTCATTTTTTAATTATGTTTTACAAAATGCCCGTAGAACGTCAATCATTATGAGATCACCAGTCAACGCCACGTATATGTTTTACGAAACATAGCGATGTCAGTTAAAAACACAGCTACAGATTTGATTTAAAAGCATATTTCTGATGATTTTAAACTTACAGTAAATATTTTTCAATAAGATTAATTATGCTTTAAATCCGATAATATTCCTCAAATAAATTTTCAGAAAAATATATTTTATTTTTGGTATTAAAAATACATTGCGATGTAAGAAGACTAAAAAAGAAAATCGATTCCAATCAATATAATTTCTGTTTGAAATTCACCAGAGTAATTTGCTTACTGGAAATAGTAAATTTAATCCTTTAGCTTTCAGTTATAGCTAAAATGAAAGCTCCAAGAAAGCTTTTTCATTTATAAAAATCATTTATATCTTAGGTATCGAAAATTAGTAGACGTACCTATCTTAAAGAGACAAGACGTTTAAAACTATCATCTTAGAATCTGTTGGCTACCATAGTGGCAATCTGTTTGGTAACAGCGCATCGATCACAAAAATCAGCTATTAGGACTCTCGAGTCATTGATCAAATTCACCAAAGAAATGTATTCCAAAGACGCCATAAGTGAGAATTGAAAAGAAAGTTACAATAAACAATGGCCGACAACAATAAAGAGAAAAAAATTGTGGTAAAGGGAGGTAATTCTTGTTTATTGTATGTATGGTCTAGCTCAACAAGGATGTTTTTTTTTAAGGGAAAAGCCTTTGAGCAAATGAATTGAAGGATAAAAAGTGCAAGAATCGAATTGCTCAGAAAAATATTTTAAGAATCAGGAGGTTTAAAGGCGCAAATGATTCACTCGTTACGCATGAATGTTTTATATGTGTTTATGCACAATTTTCAGAAACCTTTCAGGAAAAAGTAAAAAAGAAGAGGCCAAATACAGTCATAAATCGTCAGAAATGCAGAGAAAACATTTACACGAACATAAATCAAGCAGCTTCTCACACGTTTAGATAAAAATATGATATACAAGTGTAAGATGGCGTCATAAATAATTTCCGCTTTTGTTTATCAACGAACCGCTTTGTTCGGTTTGCTAAAGTTACTTCTCTTTTGAAAGGAGATTTGTTGCTATAGCTAACTAAAGCGCTTCCTTCTTTCTTTACAAAGACCGTATGGAGCCTAATCATACAGCTTTCTTACTTTCCTAATCTTTTATACGATCAAGTTGCGTGAATCTGTATATATATATATATATATATATATATATATATATATATATATATATAGGTGGTGAAATGGTTAGCAAGCTTGTTTTGCTAGAATCATTAGAATTGAGTAGTGAGTGCGATTCTCACTGGGTGTCCCATACCTTCGACCTTGTGTCACGTCTTAGATGCGCTTAGAAAATCATCCTATATACAGTAGTGGTAATAATATAAGGAGCGGAAACAACAAAGATATAAATATGTGTATTACTTAAAAAGTAATGCATGAAAGATTAGTGTGTAATGCATAAATATTATACAAAGTTACAAAAATTTACATAATAGTGTTTTTTAGTCATTATTATTATTATTATTATTATTATTATTATTGCATACTGCAACTTGATACCTATAAAATTTCGGTGTTAAAATACCATCATCAGGCGGTAAAATGTGTTGAATGTATTTAGTAATATACAGATAAGGAGATTAAAAAATAAATGAAGAAATAAATTTTGAAGAAATAAAAACAAGGTCATCCAATGATAAGAATTAAGTGGATTGGGAAATAATAAAATTTCAAAGAACGGTAGTGTAGATAGACGGTTGTGTAGTAAATGTTTGAACGTGAAAATCCAGACATGTCAAATTTTAAACCGAAAGAAGACAAAAAGATAAAGCAGAAAAAACAAATAAAAAAATAAAGGAAAAAGAAAAAGGAAAAGAGAAAAAGAAGAGAGAAGACGAATTCAAACATTGGAAAAAATAAAAGAAGAAAAAAAAGAAAAAAGAAAAACTATCAGAAAGATAAGAATAAGGAACTGAGATATTAAAATATTAATATATATATAGTATATATTATATATATATAATATATATATAGTATATATTATATATATATAATATATATATAGTAAGGGAATTTGTTCATAAGTACAAATAAAATAATAATATTACTTAAGAAATTACCAGTTCGATAAACTAACATTTTAAAATTATCAAAATACAAATAAGATAATATTAGTAATTTAAATAGTTCAATAAGCTAAATTTTGAAAGTTATACGGGGATCTGTTCATAAGTACAAATACAATACTAAAGGTAAATTAAAAATTGCCAGTTTAATAAGCAAAATTTTAAAAAAATTATAAGTGAATTATTTCATAAGAACAAATAAAAAATAAAATAATAATAATAATTAAGAAGTTTCTAGTTCAACACGCTAAAATTATTTAATTAATAAAATGAGTAAAAATATTGAAAAAAATTCGAGATAATTTTAGATATATTTAAGGGTATGAAAGATTTATGATTTCAGAAATTTATAATTTTCTTACGTTGATTAAATAAGGCAGTTTTTGGAAATTTTATTATATGGATTTTTTCTTGTAAGCAAAGGAAACATATTTCATGTAAAGAGTTACATGTTTTACCATTAGTTAATATTTTCCATTTAACTGTAGGGGTTTTATTTGCATCTTTCAATTGCCAGTAGTATTTAGAGGGAGAAGTACAATTTCTATATGCTCTATTATTGAAAGATAAGTTATGCTGGTAAAATCGAGACTTCAGATTATTCTTAGTACATCCGATATAATGTTTGGCAATATTAGGATTTTTGTTGGTAGTGACAATAGCTTGGTATACAATGAAATATTTCCATGCTTGAAATAAATGGATTTTCCAAACTCTCCATTACTGGGGTTAGAAATTAATTTTTTATTCAGTGTACGCAGGCACTGCCATGCAAAATCTATTTTAGTATACACAAAATGTATTCTAAACTATTTCTAGTGCACTCAAAAAATATTCTAAACTATTTCAGTGCGCTCAAAATGTATTCTAATCTATTTTAGTGCGCTCGAAAAATATTCTAAACTATTTCAGTGCGCTCAAAATGTATTCTAAAATATTTTTAGTGCGCTCGAAAAATATTCTAAACTATTTCAGTGTGCTCAAAATGTATTCTAATCTATTTTAGTGCGCTCGAAAAATATTTTAAACTATTTCAGTGTGCTCAAAATGTATTCTAATCTATTTTAAAAGGGCGCTCGAAAAATATTCTAAACTATTTCAGTGTGCTCAAAATGTAATTCTAAAATATTTTTAGTGGGCGCTCGAAAAATATTCTAAACTATTTCAGTGTGCTCAAAATGTATTCTAATCTATTTTAGTGCGCTCGAAAAATATTTTAAACTATTTCAGTGTGCTCAAAATGTATTCTAAAATATTTTTAGTGCGCTCGAAAAATATTCTAAACTATTTCAGTGTGCTCAAAATGTATTCTAATCTATTTTAGTGCGCTCGAAAAATATTTTAAACTATTTCAGTGTGCTCAAAATGTATTCTAAAATATTTTAGTGCGCTCGAAAAATATTTTAAACTATTTCAGTGTGCTCAAAATGTATTCTAATCTATTTTAGGGCGCTCGAAAAATATTCTAAACTATTTCAGTGTGCTCAAAATGTATTCTAATCTATTTTAGTGCGCTCGAAAAATATTCTAAACTATTTCAGTGTGCTCAAAATATATTCTAATCTATTTTAGTGCGCTCGAAAAATATTCTAAACTATTTCAGTGTGCTCAAAATGTATTCTAATCTATTTTAGTGCGCTCGAAAAATATTTTAAACTATTTCAGTGTGCTCAAAATGTATTCTAATCTATTTTAGGGCGCTCGAAAAATATTCTAAACTATTTCAGTGTGCTCAAAATGTATTCTAATCTATTTTAGTGCGCTCGAAAAATATTTTAAACTATTTCAGTGTGCTCAAAATGTATTCTAATCTATTTTAGGGCGCTCGAAAAATATTCTAAACTATTTCAGTGTGCTCAAAATGTATTCTAATCTATTTTAGTGCGCTCGAAAAATATTCTAAACTATTTCAGTGTGCTCAAAATGTATTCTAATCTATTTTAGGGCGCTCGAAAAATATTCTAAACTATTTCAGTGTGCTCAAAATGTATTCTAATCTATTTTAGTGCGCTCGAAAAATATTTTAAACTATTTCAGTGTGCTCAAAATGTATTCTAATCTATTTTAGGGCGCTCGAAAAATATTTTAAACTATTTCAGTGTGCTCAAAATGTATTCTAATCTATTTTAGTGCGCTCGAAAAATATTCTAAACTATTTCAGTGCGCTCAAAATGTATTCTAAAATATTTTTAGTGCGCTCGAAAAATATTCTAAACTATATTACTGTGCTCAAAATGTATACGAAACTATTTTAGTGAACTCCAAAAATATTCTAAGCTATTTTAGCGTGCTCAAAATTTATTTTAAAGTATTTTAGTGTACTCAGAATATATTCTAAACGCTTGTTTAGTAGTAAGGTTGATTCATTTGTCATTACAATTAGTTTCTAAATACTGAAATTACCTATGATCCCACCTAATAATTCAGTGTTTTAAATTCTAGCTCTGCTGTAGCCGGGTATTGAACTCACAACTCTAAGAGTTGTGAGTTCAACACCAGGCTACAGCAGTGGTGAACAAGTAACTTGCAGGGTTAGAGGGAGATAACTCATGATATTTAATCGTGGCATTAATACTACGCAAGGAATGAAAATGATATAGCCCAGTGATTGTAATAAAGGTCTCGATTCGAAATTCCTAGCTCCTGAAGAAAGCCGGAGCGTACAACGGCCGAAATATCGTACCAATAAAGTGGAGGAGAATAGTCCGAATAATGTAAATACTGTAAAACTACCTAATCTTAGAAATATAGCCAAATACTGAAGAATGTTTTATTACGTATGAAAAGCTCAAAATGCTTTAAAAATGATAATCAGTACGAGAGATATCAAGTGAATATGGAGGTTCAGGCAAAATTTTCATAATTCAGGCGATGAAGCTCTTGGACAGTTGATTGAAAAGCGTGCGGCCGGGCGTTGTGCAAAGAAATTGAGGCATCCCTATTCACAAGTCTAGGAGGTTTCTTTTTCAATTTTCTGTTCATACATCCAATTTCTCTACAATACGAGGTTGCTGCTATTGTTTTCCCTCGAGGCAAGAATGAATAATGAATAACGCCTTAGAAAGACCACCATACAATAAACATTAACTTTTTAGGATAGAGTGGAGGTTTTGGGTGCTGATTTGGTGATGCACTTGCATCTAACCACTGGTTTACTCTGTTACTTTTGTAAAAAAGTATCATTTTCTGAACGCATATAATGTTTCGATGCAAAAATGGTTCTTTTTCCAGTTTGTAATTATGCAGTAAGATTACTCGACATTGTTTCATAATAATAATTTTTATTGGGCTTATGAGTAACGATATATTGAAAGAAAATGTATCTGGCAAGAAAAAGAGTCAGGGATAAATCAAGATGTTTTTATATACTATGGAGTTAAATTTTTATACGACCGAATCAATAACCAACTAAAAAATATTTAACAGTCTAATATTTGCTGAGTCACTTCAGGAAGTGGCCGATCATGACTCTCCACAACTTTTTTTTACACGCCCGAATCAACAACCAACTAAAAAATATTTAACAGCCTAATATTTGCTGAGTCACTTCAAGAAGTGGCCGATCGTGACTCTCCACAACTTTTTTTTACACGCCCGAATCAACAACCAACTAAAAAATACTTAACAGCCTAATATTTGCTGAGTCACTTCAGGAAGTGGCCGATCATGACTCTCCACAACTTTCTATCTTTTATAGCTCTTAGTTTTATATGTTCACCATTTTACACATCCCCCCTACACCATGTTCTGTCATCCATTTACACAAGCATGTTTGGTAGGTTATTCTTTGGTTTCATCTGTTCCGCTTGCTTTCAATATGTCCTGTAAGTGTCAAGTACTGCAAGCCCGCTTTCTTCATTATGCGTCCTAGAAAATTTAGCTTTGTCTTTATGATGCTAAGTGTCAGTATACTTTTTGTTTCCACTTTCCTTAAAAGTTCCTCATTACGCACATATACTTAAATTTTCTCCTTGCTCACATGCTCAGTCTATAGTATTCTCATCGTTCTTCTGTAGAATAACATTTCTGCTGCTTCAGGTCACTTTTTCATCTGTGAAAAGACTATCATTCACTGTCATATCGGAACACTGACATTAAATTACAGTACAAAGGTCTTTTCTATATTTCTAACGAAATTATCCCGTTTCTGAATACGTTGTTTAGCTTTTAATGATTATCTTCAGCTATGCCAATGTTAGTTCGGATTTCGATGTCACAATTTCCGTCATCACACTAACCCAGATATCTAAATATTTTTGTACTTGATTCTAACATTCTCAATTCATTTTTTAGCTCTTAGGCTGCTACTCTTGCGTTCTGAGCGGAGTTTAAATATGGCACAAAGCCGAAAGTACGGGGCATCTAGGGACGGTCGAACTCACTACTGTCTTAATTGCTTTAGCGAGACAATCTTGCTAACAATTACCCCACGTCGAGGATGATTTCCTGAAATTTAATCTTTGTATAAATCGACTAAGCCAGACTAATACTCCAGGTCTTTCTCAGTTCTCTAGGACGAACCATCCCTGGTTGTCCTCCAACACTTCCTATCTCTGTGGTCATACCGAGCTATGTGAGCCTGAGGTATTGGGTCAGATATTCGCGCCATCTTGCCTTTGCTCATCCTCTCGTTCGCTTACACTAACTTTGTGCTACCTTTATTCTCATTCTTTTTATTAATTATCAGTTAACAGCCCCACTTCCACAAAATGAGCCAGCACAGTGAGACATCAATATTATAACAACGCAGCAAAGAAAGTGCTAAACAGTGGCATATCCCTGTGCAAATTTAAACTGTATTTGATACATTCGAATTCAAAATCTAGAAAGCGATGGCTTTTCATTCTGCTGGAGGAACGCCTCCCATGTTGACCTTCACGATTTTTTAACTCTGGCCATACTGAACCATGTAGGGCTGAGATATTGGGACAGATTGTCGCGACATTTTGTCTTTGGCCGCCTTGTAGTTCTTTTACACTGCTTTTATGTTCATTTTCTCATTCTAATAGACAATCTGTTGTCCCTGAAACTAGAGACTTACCAGTCCCCCTATGTTTACCCTTCTTGATCTTCTTGATTATGTCCTTCACTCCAGTCTGCTGTTGAGTGCAGTTGTTGTTCTTCTTAAAACCTAAAGTGATGTCAAGCAGGATTCACACCATCTTACGCTTTAATATGAAAATCAATATCTAATAATCTATCTAAATCTAATCTAAACTTATTTATAAATGAAAATTTGTGTGTGTGTGTGTGTGTGTGTGTGTCCGTTACCTATGTACTCCGAAACGGCCAAACCGATTTTCTTGAAAATTTACACAGTTGTACTATAAGCGTCTGCGAGTGTTCTTAGCTAGGTTTTGTGTCGAGGTACCCCCGATAAATATCGAAAATCGATAATCGAATAAATCGGATTATAGAAGAAGTGGTCCGATTTTAATCAAATTTGATACACTCACAGACAAAAGCATAAGAAAAGATATTCAGAAGTTTCAAGGTTGCAGTTTTTACAATAGTGCAGAAAATCGATAATATATATATATATAAAAGTTTTCATTACACCCGAGCAACGCCGGGCTATATTGCTAGTAAAACATAAAAAAGAAATTATCGTTTTGGTAATTAATTTAAAACTGATTCTCTCTTAAAACGACAAGAGCATATTGACCGTTTTCACATATTTCTTAATTTAGTTTAGAAGGCAAACAAATCTTTTGTAAGATTTATTGTTTTCCCTGCTCAACGCAATTTTTCGACATTTCACGTTTTAAGACAAAATAAAACAATTTTTTTACGAGCCAATACGCATTAATTAGAGACATTGAATGAGGACGGCTGTCATTCTCATTACAGAAAGGAAAGTGACCAACACTTCATTTTAAATTTTAGCAGGACAGTTTAAAGATATCAATAAATTACTGCTATCCGGATGTCAAATTTACTGTCAGACAAAATTGCTTGAAAAATTGATTCCACCAATGTCTAATGATTATGGTCATGTACGCGAATATATGCGTTCGTAATATTCACACATACGCGCACATACACTTACACTATACAAAAGGGCACCTGCAACGATAACACACACACGTATTATGTATGCGCACAAAAATGTACAGGCTGATTGAAAAGTCATTACCAATTTTAAAACACTTATAATTTATTTATTAACAATAATTTTACAAGAAATGGACATGAGAGGAAACCATTTAGCATAATTTATTAAAAATTCGATATGGGCACCAGATTTTGCTAGCACCTTCTCGAATCGCCCAGTAATCGCGTCAACTGATTTACATAGAACTCTTGTAGTGTGGAAACAATTTCTTCTATTTGCCCTTCAAGATCTTCCAAAGTTTTGGTTTGGTATAGTAGATTTTCTCCTTTAATCAACCCCAAAGAAAAAAGTCACAGTGTATTAAGTTAGTACTCCTGGCTGGCCAGTCATACATCAAATAGGGAGTAAATTTTCAATCGCCCTATATAGCCACACCAGTGCAGATATATGAATAATTTTCTGTTGTTTTGTTTGAAATCTGGTTTACATAACAATGTACAATTAAGTTGTGAAATAGAGATTTTTGTTGTTATTGTTGTAGTGGTTGTGGTTTCAAAACGTTCTCACGTCCTTGTGAGTAATGAATTCTTTTCCATCTTATAACTCCTTCCCCATAGATAAAACGTTGCAAGACTCTCGGTACTCTATTGATACATCCATGAAATGTGTTCAGGTGAACTGCATTCTCTAGTTCCACCAGTTCTAACCTCCACTGATAAGACCCGCCAAGCCACGCACATTGTAGCGAACTACCTTCATTACCTTCGTATTCCACTGGTGAGATGTAAACTCTACACGTGTAGCGTCTTCCTACCAACCGAGGTTTTCCTCAGAGGATATTTCGGCGATCACTACAATCTTGACCGTTATCTTTCTCTCATAAAATGTGTCTTTAATTCTGTAACTTTCTACCTCGACTAACTATCGGGCTTTATAAAGGCCTTCTTCTTCTTCTATGTGCCCTGTCCCTTCAGGACGTAGGCGATCATGGATCGCCACGTCTCCTTATCCCTTGTGGCTCTTAGTATGTTTGCTCCTGTTGCTCCTGGCAACCCCCGTTCCGTCATCCACCAAATATGTTATCCGCTGCCTTCCTCTGTCTCTCCTTCCTTCTATCTGTCCAGTCAGTATCAGGTTCTCCAGGCTCTCCTTCCTCATTGCATGTCCCAGGAACTTCAGTTGTCTCTTCCTGATGCTCAGCATCAATTTCCTTTTTGTTGCCATTCTTTTTAACACCTCGTCGTTGCTTGTATGCTCAGTCCACGATATCCGTAGCATCCTTCTGTAGAAACACATTTCGGCCGCTTCCAGTTTTGTCCTCATTTTCGATGATATTGTCCAGCATTCACAGCCTTCACAGCCGAATTATACTTAGTAAAAAAGGAAAGGAAATAATTATTCTTTTACCTTTTTCTTACTTATTCTTTTCTTGTTAACATACAACGTTATAGCTACAGTTTGATAACTCGTGTCCATTTTTAAAACTACATTTGCCATCACTACAAACACAAAACTATATCTGGACATGCGTTCTGCTAAGATCGGGAAAAAAGAGTCAAGGTAAGATTTTGTTCACACATCGACGTTTTATTAATTTTATAACTTCATCTAAATTTTGGCAATTGAAGATGTTGATAGCACTGGGAACAGTCGTACTTACACACTTTCCCCATATTTTATAGTCTTATCTGTAGAACAATAATGTCTCGATGACGGGCGGTGAAACTAAATGCAATACTCGCTCGATCAACCGCACACTTTGAACTGAAAAAATTAGTTCGGATAATAAAAAATTACGGATAACTGAATACCAAATTTAACGGAAAAGCATGAAGGAAAAATAACGTTTTTCTTATAGAATTTTAGAATTTTCATATTAAATTTCCATCTTAAAATTTCATTTTCATATTATATTTTCATTTTAGAATTTTCGTATGCCTTATAGAATTTTAGCATTTATATCATAAAATAACATTTCCAAACATTTTGTTCATGGTTTTGTTCAGATTTGTTTGATTAAACAAATGCATCAATTTTTGTTTGTTTGCAGCTTGCTTCATGTTTTTGTCTGCTAACTCCAAAATCTAGATTAAATTAGATGCACATATAATTCTAGCTTAACCAACTTAAAAAAAAAGCGCAACCAACTTAAAAATTTCTCAATTTGAATCAGGTGTTAAAATATTCCTTTCTAAATTCTCAAATACTTGTCTGAGTGAAATGTTAGAATGAGTTTATTTCGGATATTTAAAAAGTACCCTGATGACATCAAATTTTGTCGAGAACACTGGTCAAAACGATTTTTGGTACCAAGAAAGAAAACACGTTTTTTAGCTAATTTGATGATGCTGATTTTGAAAATGACCTTAGATTTGCATGGTTGGCTACCGTTTTTGCTGTATTTTATAAATTCCTCATTTTTGGAAAAAAGGGCAATTTACGATCGTGATTAATCGCAACATTTAGTCAATAAATGTTGTGGAAACCCATAATTTTTCTGGTAGGCAGAGAAAATTATGCCAGCTATCTGAAATAAACTTTTTTTCAAAGAAAAAGGGTGTTTCTGAGTCAAGTTAAAATTTTAAAATAGAAGTACCAAATTTTTCCAATTCATCGCAAAAATTAAAATTAACTGGTTAACTTTATCAGTAATATGTTAATATGAATATTAAGATTCATTTTACATAGCCATCTAGATAAATTTCCGGATCATTGAGGCTATGTGAGTCATGAACAAGGAGAACGATTCCATCAGGATATCAAAACAATGAAAAAGCGCTACTAGGGGCCCTAGGGCAAACGAATGATGGCTGACAACTGATGGGGTATAAAAAGGGACTTAAATAACATTGAACATAACAGACAATCAAGAAAGAGAATATTTTTTACCATAGTGCATATATTTACGAATGTTTTATTTCTGCAGTTAGTTTATTCCATGATTTGATGAAAAAGAAAATACTTGTTGATCTTGGGTTGCTCAATCGAGCTATTTTTTAAGACTTTAGATCTGTTTGTTATTGAAAAATAGTATATCTCTATAAGCAGACCAATATTTGTTGTTTTAAATATGAACTGAGAGGTTTCTTCGATTTTAATTTGAGAAATATTGCGCTCAGTTAATGTCATATATACAAAAAAGAAATGAAAACTAATGCATTTTATGCAAAACCGAGGCATTTCTGTACAGCAAAACGGTAGTTAACCAAGTAAAAGTAAGGTCATTTTCAAATTCAGTGCCTTCAAATTAGCTAAAAAATGTTTGGTGTCTCGACAGTGGTCCTCCAGGTTTGGGGGTTGGGCGCAGGGCTAACAACCCTGCCCCATAAAAAACAGTTTGTTACGGAAACAGTAACAAAAACTTGCTGCCCTACACACCATTGGGTGTAACGGATGAGATGAGGATGATGATGTCTCGACAGTATTTAATACAGGTACGGATAATCATGGATGTACTCTAGATTGGTTGAAAACAAAAGTCAGTACCGTTTTTTAATGAATTTTAAAGACGATGTTTAGATATTTGTCAACATATCCAGAAAGATGCCATGTTCTGAAAGGACAGCATCATGAAGGATGACGAAGGACAGTGAAGCAAAATGGCACATATATTTATTTAATCATTCATGCGCCATTGTGTTTCACTATCTTTCGCCATTTTTAAGAAATTCTATGATTCTATCATATCAGAAATTGTCATCTTCTTGGATGATGAACATGTGTAAATGGTTTTTACCGGCTTCTAAAGAATTGAAGTTCTTCCCATTTAAGAGACTTATGCAGGAATGGAAATAAATGATAATCCGAAAATTCAAACAGGCGCTTAGATGCAAATACCCTTTTGAAAGGCATGAATCCGTTTCTTTTCTCCACAGATATGGATTAAATAATAGGACTAGTATTTGGTTAAAATATTGTTATTTTCAAAAATTTGTTAATGCAATAATACTCTCTTGCACAAATAAAGAAGAGACATATTCTTACAACCCAAAATATGTTTAAGCGTTAACTAAAATACACAGTGGATCAAATCAATCAAAATCAAAAGTGTAAGTTCAGAGAATCGCGTTAGTTTTAAAAAGAATATTCCAGATAAATTGTACCAATATCTGCTAGGTCCACAAAGAGACTTGAATATCTGGCGTTGTCCAGATAAAAAACAGTATTTTACCGATTTATTAATTATCGATGCTTTTTATGGATTGCCACCGTTAATTGGTCAAGTTTCTTCTTCTATCTGCCGTGTTCCTTCAGTACGTAAACGATCATGGCCTTCCACATTTTCTTTTCCCTTGTAGCTATTAATACCCTTTTTCTTGTTATCCATCCCAAATCCTGCTTAGACATTCATTTGCTCAAGTCTACGAAGTATGTCATGCGTTGCTTTCCTCTGTCTCTATTTCCCACTATCTGTCATGTGAGTATCTGTCATGTGAGTATCAGATTCACCAAGCCAATCTTCCTCATTAAATGTCCCAGAACTTCAGCTGTCTTTTCCTGATGCTAAGTATAAGTTTCCATTTCCTTTTCAGTCCTCTCCAAAACCTCGTCGTTGCTCATGTTGTTCAATCTAAGATATCTTCAGCCTTTTTCCGCATTTCGGTTGCTTCTCGTCTTTCCTTCATTTTTTAGTAGACAAGTATTTGACTGAATTCAACGTTTGTGAAAGAAGCTGGTATTGCACAATGCTCTTTCAATCAATCCAGGTATACAACATGAGCTAATTCGGATACAGTCTGGCTTTTAGAGTTTTCCACAAGATGTTTTTTTCGAATAACATTGTTGTAAACAATTTTCATTTCCGCGATCATTTAAAAAAAAGAGTCATTTTGTCGTTTGTAAGCAGAGAATTACAGATGAAACGAATGTCATTAAATTCATATTCAGTCAGTCAGTCAGTTAAGTGCCATACATGATACACGCTTGGGCGATCATGTCTCGAAAGACACATGACTAACTGGGCAGAAAAATATCCCGCAATAAGTTGCTATTACTTTCTGCGGTAGACTGGTTGCCGACCAAGGATATAGAACGAAATCTGTCCTGTTATTTAACCCATAACTGGAAGGAAGAGACGGATTAATACTTTTCCAAAATGAGTCAAGGAATTTAACTGGAATTCGAACTCAGTTCCCCGATGTTTCGTTCCAAGCCGATATTTACTGCCCCACAACGTTCATCCCTGCTTATTCACTCTGTTTAAAATGACTTACTACGTTCATATGAGATATATGGAGTATCTCTGCAATATCATGTTTTGAGTGACCTGGATTATTTTTTATCATCGTTTCGATTTGGTGATCATCAACGTCTGCTAGAATCTTCTTGGTCTTCCAGCTCAAAACTTTCATTTCCAAAGACAACAGCAACCTCACCAATGGTACCATTTCCATTAAAGGTGCTTATCTATTTTTACTGTTTATAAAGTTTTCTTTTTTCATTTCTAGCAATAAAAAAGCATTAAATAGCGCAAATTCTGCTCCATTTTTACTTTTAAAATAAAAAAGAAACTTAAAATTCACAAGCAGCACATGAATCTTTCAGAAATACGCAGTTAGATATTGCCTTTCAGATAATGAAATCATAAGTTTCAGTCACGTGTGAAATAGAATCATACGTTTGAATGTTACTTTTTGAAAATTTCTACGAAGTTTTGTATTAACCTAATTCATATTGATTTTTATTACGTAATCACATACACTAATAGATATATATATATATATATATATACACATATATATATAATTTGTTATTTTTTTGTCATAATTAAATTAGTCCAGTACACAGTTGTATTAAAATAAGATTGTTATATATATATATATATATATATATATATATATATATATATATGTGTGTGTGTGTGTGTGTGTGTGTGTGTGTGTGTGAATAAATATACATATGTAAACACCAATATATAAATATTTATCAGGTGTTAATAGATCAGTGCTCAATGTAATATAACAGCTTTTAGATATATATTATTTAATATACATATTTTTCTACGCCTCACTCATAACTCAGAGTTGTATGCATACGCAATGATATATATATATATATATATATATATATATATAGTGAGTGCGTGGTCTTGATGTTATCGCTCTGGAAGAAGCGATCCCAGTGTGACCGCTCAACATAGTACCAGTATAAACAATACAGGCGTCTGTAATCGGGATTAGCTAGCCAACCTAGTAGACAGGCATCCTCGAATACCAAGCCATACAATATATATATATATATATATATATATATATATATATATATATATATGAGTTGAATATATGGATTGAAATACGTCAAAATGAATAGAATAATATAGAACAGATAGGAAAAATGTTTTCAACCCTGGAACACTAACCATCAATTAAAGTCACATTAATACTATCTATGGCTATATCATATCCAAATTTTAAAATATCAAAAAAATGTAAAATATAAATCTTTATTTGAATTATTTTGCATGCATGCACTTCAAAATTTGGACTTTGAGTTTACTTTAATAGGAACTGAAAAACATATTATTTAGGGAAGAAAATTACTGAAAATTTAATAAAAATTGTAATTAAAATGGCATCATTTGCACTGGATAACCTATGGTTAGCGTTCTCTGGTTAATTTAACGTTTAGCTTTATTAAGCTTCTTGAGAGATTTGTTAACAAACCTTATTAGCAAATCACTGAAAAAGCTTAATAAAGCGAAGTATATTAGATTAAAGTCACTTTTTCTAGCTGTTCTTTATATATATATATATATATGTGTGTGTGTGTGTGTGTGTGTGTGTGTGTGTGTGTATATGCGCGCAAATTAGCAATGTAAATTAACTATGATTCAGTCTTGTTAAAGAACTATGATTAATTATTTCAGTTAGATTTTAAAGATGTTGGTATTTTTATGATATTGTTGTCTGCTTTTGTCTTCAACTCAAGGAAAATGTGTTTTGTACTTGTAATAATGCCGGAAGCGATTTCAGTGTGGAGTGAAATTGTTTTGGTTCCAGGAATGGTTGATAGGGAATTACACCGGGAGGTTGTGTTGATTTTTTTCTTTTAACCATTGAGAGAAAGAAGAATACAGTTTAAATTTTCCTCCTATCTAAGCTATTTTTCTATTTAATGGCTTCTCTTTTCTTTTCCCTCACTCTTCTTCAGCCATTCCCTTTCAATTCTTTTTACTTCACCTTTTTTTTCTGAAATGACGTAATCTCTTTTTCCTTCGTGGAACTGCATTCATTATATATATATTTAAAGAAATTATTACTGGTACAAAATTTTACAGTTGAAATTAATAAAGTAAGCTTCATACTTACATGCATTTGTACATGTTTAACAAAAGATGGAATAAAAAAATAAGAAACACAAAATGACTGACCGGCTTCAATCCCGTACTTCATCAGGGTATTACTGAGACTTATTTTAATTCAATATTCACATTTAAAATGTAAAAGATAAAAATGAATTATGGCAGATAGTAAGAGGGAGAAAAATATTGGGAAGGGCACAGACAGGCACTAAATCGTGATGATATGGAGTCCAAGTATACATTCTTTTTGTCTACAAAGAGACGGGGCCCTAGTTTTTATGTATATTGACTCCAGTGCCTGTAGATAAAATGGAGAGTGTAAACCAGACAACACAATGAACTGGTCCACACTGAAGCCATTTACACAATTTCTGCTGCTTATGAGATGCTCAGCAATGACTGACTCGGAAGTGTTCACAATTTGACCCGCCGAAACATCCGTATTGAGAAGTCTTTGCGGCACATGTTGTTTTATTCTGCTATCTAATCTTTGTGAAGTCCTTCCTATGTAGTCGTTACCACAACTACAAACGAATCTATGAATAACAGACGAAATATGGTGAGGAGGAAGAACGTCCTATAAGAGAGGAGGTGAAGGAAATAATTTGAGTAAAAAGTATGGTAGAATATATTCTATTATATTTTTATACACAAATTATTTCCTTCACATCCACTCTTATAGTGTCGATTGATAAATACATTTCTGATTATCTTCTTTATCAGTCCACCCCCTTTCTTTATCCCCTCTACTCAAACTCATTTACCAACTCTTTTTATATTTATCTTTTTATTACTCTCCCGCTCATTCTTTTGAAGAATTCTGGAATATTTGCATATTATACCCAGTGGGGTTGATCCTGATTGAATACTTAAAAAATGAACCTAAGTGAACTCTTCAAAATGATTCTGACTGGATGTTTGGATTCATGCCTAACATTGCGTTATCTAATGAATATCTACTCTTTTGTATTTGTTTTCTATACACACGGGCATTTGTAATCGCCCAGAATTACTTAGAATGCATCATCTTTACTGCAGACATCGAGAGCATCCCTAACTCCAATAATCTTAGTTCTCTTACCATTTTCTATAATGGCTTCGACAATTAAAATACATTTCAGTTTCAAATTACCTTGAACATCTTTCTACAAACAAAGAAGTTAAAATCATTCCGAAACAGTGAAAAGTTCTTTCAAAGTTTTAGTTTGGTATAGTAGACTTGCTCCTTTCAATCAGTCAGTTAAGTGCCAGACGTGATACACGCTTGGGCGATCATGTCTCAAAAGAGACATGACTGACTGGGTAGAACATTATCCCGCAGTAGATTGCCATTACTCTCTGTGGTAGACTGGTTGCCAACCAAGGCTATAGAATCCCATGTGTCCTGTTATTTAACCCATAACTCAAGGTAACAGACGGATTAATATCTTTCCCAAGGGTATTTGCGCGTAAGTGAATGCTGGGAATTTTACTGGAATTCGAACTCGGTTCCCCGAGTTGTCTCTCCGATATCCACGGCACCACAACACACATCCCTTTTACCAACCTTAGAGTAAAAAGTCACAGGGTGTGAAGTCAGAACTGACTGGTTTTTCATACATAAACTTGAAAAGCAACTCATCATTTTAAAATACTTATAATTTATTTATTAACTATAATTTTTACAATAAATAGTTATGAGTATAAAGCGTTTTGCATGGAGTTTTATTTAAAAATCGATATGAGCACCAGACTTCGCTATCAGCTTCTCGAGACGCCCATGAATCGCATCATCTGATTCCACCAGAAACTCTTGTAGTATGGAAGACATAACTTCCTGTATTCACCGTCCAAGTTCTTTCAAAGACTTGGTTGGGTATAGTAGAATTTCTCCTTTAACCCCAACCCCCCAAAAAGTCAGAGAGTGTTAAGTCAGTACCCCTGGCTGGCCACTCTTACATCAAATAGGGAGTAACTTTTCAATCACCCTGTATACTCCCACCAGTGCAGATATATGAATAATTTTTGTTGTATTGTTTGAAAGCAGGTTTAGTTAATAATGTAAAACTTAGTTGTAAAATAGAGATTTTTGTTGTTGTTCTTGAAATGCTGGTGGTTTCAAATGTGCTCGTGTCCTTGTGAGTGATGAATTTCTTTTTCAGGATGGGCACACATATATAAAATAGGCATTTACTTTTCAATTACTCTGTATAAATAAAAGCTTTGATTTTTTCATTAATGTTTTTAGACAACTCTGTTACATGTGTGATTGTGTGGCGTCAGCTCAAGAGGCCCGAAGACGGATGAGGCTCGTTAAGGCCTACATGCGTCAATCGTTAATGAGCTTAAACATCTACCATTATTAAGAAATAATGTTGCACTACTCTATTTTGTATTGTGGATTGTCAATGAAATGAGTGTGTATTGTTTGTGTTAATGGCTGTCAATATGGCAGCGAATACTGAACAATCTCATACATGATGAAGGAAATACTTGAAACAACCGAAATGTGGTTCTACAGAAAGATGCTGAGGATACCATAGACTGAACATGTGAGTAACGACGTGATTTTAGAGAGGGTGGAAACGAAAAGGAACTGATACTTAGCACCAGGAAAAAACAGCTGAAGTCGAGGAAAGAGGGCTTGGATAATCTGATATTCACAGTACAGATTAAGAGAAAGAGAGACAGGGAAAACCAACGCGTGGCATATTTGATGGGCTCGAGATAGCAGAGAAAGGGTGTTAAGAGCTACAAGGTTAAGGGGGATGTAGAAGGGCATGATCGCCTACGTCCTGAAGGGACACGACAGATAGAAGAAGTAGTAGTCAAAAATCTTTGTTGTTACGATTACGCAAGACATATGAGTCAAGCGAATCCCTAGATTTTATTGGAATCCCTTAAATAGTCCACTTATTATTTCATTTGACAACATACACTTGCCGAATGGAAATCTCAAAAGATTAACTGCTTCCTGTAACGGCGTATGTAATCTCCTTGGGCAACATCTCTTAAACTGAGAGGCGTGCACAAAGGCTGAAATACCGTTTCCATAAGGTTTCCGAGACGAACAAGCTGGATCAGAAGGAGAGATGGGGGAAGAGAAAAAAATGTAAGGGTTGGGCTGGTATATCCTATAATACAAATGCTGGACGTGCTACAATGTTTGCTACGTCGGATAAAATATGTCAGTTTTAACATCCAACGAATCTGGCAAACTTAGAATCGATAATGCTAGTGCATGTGATTGTCCACTTTTGATGCTAAATATTCACGATGTGTTTTTCTTGGATTTGTCGAGTTTACCGAAAAAGTAGCTTGAATTCAATCATTTGATATTGGCTCACATTTAAAGAGGATGGGAATTTTCCTTCTTCTTCTTCTTCTTCTTCTTCTTCTTCTTAGTTTTTGACCACATTACGTTCTGGTACAGTCAGTGATGTTAAGCAACATTGAATCAAGTCAGTACCTAGATGGGTGACCGCTTGCGAATAACAAGTGCTGTAATTTTGGATATGCGGGCAGTGTAATCGATAACAACTCAGAATTTAAAATAGGAGAGCCGGGCTTCAATTTCACTTCCGTTCGTTAAAAGCAGTCGTGCAAATACTCTTATTCTATGAATCGACAGCTTCTCCCCGAGCTATGGGTGAATTAGTAAGATTGTATCGCGAAATCATTACTGTCTAAAAAAAGATATAAAAACTATTTTCTGGTTTTAAATAACCTGCAAAGGTTTGATAAGCCGTAGAAAACGAATCAATATCCTTATTTAACTTATTTAACTTATTTAACTTGTTTAACTGGAGCAGGAAATGGTTTGTAAAGTTCAACGACTCCAAACGAAATTGCTCTCATTTAATCACCATAGAGAAACTTTTGTGTCTGTCATTTTTTGTCTGACGTTAGACTTCTACTGGTTAGAATAGCACAACTCCTTCATGGCCACATGTTTTCAACTGATTTGAAGTGAAACGGCTACATTAAATCAATAGTTGATTTTAATGAAAGGTAAGTTCTGTCTCTATGTCGGGTCAGAATTTTTCATGTCAGAGTCCATCTTACACATTTACAAATCTATCAGTCGTCCGTGCATTGAATCCTACTGCCATATTTAGTCTGGTGTTTCTGCTGTTCATCTCGAGGTTTTTGACAAAATCCAAAGAAAGATCTCTAATTTAATTGATCCTCATTGGCATCTCGACTTTAGTCTTTTTCTCACCGACGTGACGCGGCTTCTCTCTTTTCTACAAATGATTTCATGGCAACTGCTCTGACAAGCCTTTTTCCCATGGAAAATGCATGAATTTAAGCGTGCTACTAGATCAGCAGTTAGGTCCCAATCTTATACTGTTGAAATAGCTAAATGCAACCACCACTTATACACCAACAGTTTCTGTGAAACTCTCTTTGGTTTACTTGCTTCCCTACAATCTTAAAAAATGTAAATGTAACTTCAATCGTCATCTTCTATCTTCATGAATCCCGTTCATCTTTTGTCCTTTCCTCAATCCTCCTTATACTCAGTCTTTTTACTCACATTTACACCATGTAACCCCCTGCGTACTAGTGTCATTTCCGCCTTGCTTGGTGTGAAATGATTAAAAAATTCAATCAATATTGTGCAATAATATCTATAAAATCAGACATTGGTATTACCTACCGAAACATAAAATTCTACGCAAAATGATATTCAGCTTTCCTGTTGATGTTATTTTTCTCAACTTAAAAATGATTTAATAGAATGGACTTGCGTTAACAAGTATGTTTTCTTGATGGTCAAAAAATTCCACATCACTGACTTTCTATAGATGGTGATCTCCTGTGCATAAAAAAAAATTGGTATGAAACAAAATCCTCATTTATTCGAGTTCAGTCACACTAGAAATGTCAAGTCACCGAAATATATCACTAGAGAAGATAGAGAACTCCACAGTATTAACTAGCACTTTCTCCTGTGTGTCTGGATATGAAATCTATTATTAAATTTTTTGCTAAGTATTCACGCAAGACAATACTCAAAATCTACACTAGCTAAAGAGTTACTAAATGATGTTGTTATATTAACATAGTATGAACTGGTAAGAAATGTTTATAGGCATGATAATGGTTGACTTAAAGAGGTTAAGATTATAGCGATCAAGAAAGCATTCCCTCGGGAGTCTTTTCTATAAAGTAAAGTCAAGTGATAAGAAGCTGACTAAATGGTACTTTCTTCTTGTCTATTGGAATGGCGATATTTTGCCTTTGTGTATGTGATACAACGGTGAACGGCTGAACTGGTGGAATTCATGAATGAAGCTCGTGCGAACATTTACCGGAGAAACAGCGATAGAGTAACAAGAGGCTGGGGAGAGGCGCTAGAGAGTGAAAAATAAGTCATCATCCATAAGGTTACGTAGACGTTGAAATATATCAGGACTGAAACGTGCTTTGTGGTGCAGTGGATATCGGCTAAGAACGAGAAATCGGGAAGCCGAGTTCGAATTCCAATAGAATTCCTTGCATTCACTTACGCACAAATACTCTTGGGAAAGTTATTAATCCGTCCCTTCCCTCCAATTATGGGTTAAATAACAGGAAAGAGTGGGTTCTATAGCCTTGATTAGCAACCAGTCTACCGCAGAAAGCAATGGCAAACTACTGCGGGATAATCTTCTACCCAGTCAGTCATGTCTTTTTCGAGACATGATCGCCCACAGCGTGTATCACCTATGGCATTCAACTGACTGACTGTTAAGATAGATCATGGCAGAAAGTGACATGCACTTTCAGGGATGGTATAAGTAAATGGACATTTTCCAGCCTCTTTATGGATCTAATATAATACTCAATGAGGTACTCTGGTTGTTTATTAGTATTGAGTTTAATCCTCGTCGGGTACCTCATAATTATAGCCTTGCGTTAAATTAAGCTTGAAATAAAACAACGAACGCCTACTTTTGGGAAACTGCACTTATTGAATCTTTGCTCGACGAAGTAACAACATATCGACTTCACGAAGATCGTGAAAGGTAATTATTGCAACAATCTATCTACACGAATTCAGAAAACAAGGTTACGCACTGCTTCTCATACCTTCTGTATGACCTGTGGGTGTTAACATCTCCAGGCACTCTTTCCTCGTGAGGTAACCAAGACATTTTGACTGTGTTTTCTTGATTGTAGCTGAATTTGCGAGTGGCCTGTAATCGAAGAGCCTAGTACGAATTCCAATCGTGTGCAGTACGTTCGCTTCTGCGCAAATGTCTTGGTTAAAGAGTAGGAATTTTATCTGATAAAAAAAACTGTTATCTTCGAAGAATTATTAAAAGAAGAATTATTTTACGATACAAGACATTAACCCGTTTTGTGGAAGGATGCTGAGAATATCATGGACCGAATATTTAGGCAACGATTAATATTTAAAGAAAATGGAAGCAAAAAGAACACTTATACTTAGCATCAGGATAAGACTGTTTAAATTTCTAGAGCACGTAATGGGGAAAGATTGATTGGAAAATTTGATACTCACAGGAAGGGAAGAGAGAGAGAGAGAAAAAAAAATAGATCATAACCTACCTAGCAACTTTGAGCAAAAGGATGGGGGAACAAGGTTTGGCAGAGATAAGAAAATGACAAAAGTTATTAAAAGCTACAAAGAACAGAAAAGTGTGGAACGCGATGATCGCCAATAGCGTGAATTCCCAAAGCATTTTTTAAAAATATTCAATACACCCAAAACAAGGCGAGAATGCCACTAAAACGCAAGATGACACTGGGAGTGAAAAAGAGCGAGAAGACGTTAGAAGAAACCAGAAACTCAATTTTAAACAGGAAAAATGTATAACTCCCTATTCCTGTTTGAAAGACTGAGGAGAAGTATGAACCGGATGATAGAAAAAGAAGACGTTTCTGTGTAACTCTTATATTCTTTATAACTTTCTTTTTGCTCAGATGTCCCATTCAGGGTATTCTCAGCATCCGTTGGTAGAACCAGTTTTGTCTCTTCAAGTCTCTTCTTCAGCTGCAAGGAAAGTGTAGCATTCACGCCATACTGGGAATTCATTACCATAACGAAATGAGGAATACTTCTTTTTATAAAACCACAGCTAAAAATTATTTACTTTTGCTCTTATTTCCTACCTGTAGATTACCCGACATGCACATTGTAAAAGTTTCCACTAAATAAATGGGAAATTACATTCTACCCGCCATAATATCCACTCACTCATAGCATTAGTTTTTACTTCCCAAACGTAGAATCAAGCTACCGAGTTTGGTCTAATACCAATGACTAAACTAACACTTAACCTACATACCACAATAGTAGAATGGTTCACGGTTGGTGAGGCGTTGCCAAAACGCTCTCTATCTCTATCTCTCACACACACACTCTCTCTCTCTCTCACGCACACACACACACACTATCTCTTGTGCTAAACCTTTTCCTCCTCTCAGTCACTTTTTCTCACCCCATCTCCAAATATTTATTTTATATTCTCTCTCGTAATCTTTATCTATTTCCGTCTCTGTTATAGTTTGTATCAATTTGCATCTACATCTAAACTTTTCTGTGGCCGTTTATCTACGTCTGTCTGTCTACCGGGCACTCTCTTTATCTGTCTGTTTCTCTTTTTCCTTCTTTTTTTTTCTTTTTTCATTACTTTCTTGTCTATCTTGTGGATTTCGCCTGTTCTCACAATGAATCCCCACCGCATACAAACATGTAGTCGATGCAATGTCATTCCTTGTGCAGAAATAGAAACGGTTTATCGAGCTGTTGGCGCGAACAGCTTTAAATACATTTTCGGAAGAGAATCTAAAAGTGGTTGCTAATGCTTCCTGCCGTTGGCAGTCCTACTCTACAATTCGAAATGTTGTTCATTTTCTTCACTGATCGACGGTTCTTTCGAACATTTTAAATATGATATCAAACTTGTTTTGATAACTTTTACAGAATAAAATATCTTAAATCTATCAAAATGTTCGTTATTGATGTTTTTACGGGTTTCATGCTATGTTGTTAGAAATTATATCAGAATGCGTTGAGCTTTTCACTGTGAATCAATGGATGTTTGTCGAATCATAAAAAGATGTTATGATATCGATCTGCACGTGTGACCTTGTGTCAGACAGAGTCAAATTTTAATAAGTACTGAAGTTTTGTTGTATTAAACACACTAGATTCTGTCACTTTTCCGTCTAGTTTTTCCATAAACCAGTTTTCATAAGAATGAAGAATAGAGAGATTTAGATTGGTTTATGTCATTTTCATAAGAATGAAGAATAAATTTAGATTGGTTTATGTCATTTTCATAAGAATGAAGAATAGAGAGATTTAGATTGGTTTATATCATTTTCATAAGAATGAAGAATAGAGAGATTTAGATTGGTTTATGTCATTTTCACAAGAATGAAGAATAGAGAGATTTGAATTGGTTTATGTCATTTTCATAAGAATGAAGAATAGAGAGATTTAGATTGGTTTATGTCATTTTCATAAGAATGAAGAATAGAGAGATTTTAGATTGGTTTATATCATTTTCATAAGAATGAAGAATAGAGAGATTTAGATTGGTTTATGTCATTTTTCATAAGAATGAAGAATAGAGATTTAAGATTGGTTTATGTCATTTTCATAAGAATGAAGAATAGAGATTTAGATTGGTTTATGTCATTTTCATAAGAATGAAGAATAGAAGATTTAGATTGGTTTATGTCATTTTCATAAGAATGAAGAATAGAGAGATTTAGATTGGTTTATGTCATTTTCATAAGAATGAAGAATGAGAGATTTAGATTGGTTTATGTCATTTTCATAAGAATGAAGAATAGAGATTTAGATTGGTTTATGTCATTTTCATAAGAATGAAGAATGAGAGATTTAGATTGGTTTATGTCATTTTCATAAGAATGAAGAATAGAGAGATTTAGATTGGTTTATGTCATTTTCATAAGAATGAAGAATAGAGAGATTTAGATTGGTTTATGTCATTTTCTTAAGAATGAAGAATAGAGAGATTTAGATTAGTTTATGTCATTTTCATAAGAATGAAGAATAGAGAGATTTAGATTGGTTTATGTCATTTTCATAAGAATGAAGAATAGAGAGATTTAGATTGGTTTATGTCATTTTCATAAGAATGAAGAATAGAGAATTTAGATTGGTTTATGTCATTTTCATAAGAATGAAGAATAGAGAGATTTAGATTGGTTTATGTCATTTTCATAAGAATGAAGAATAGAGATTTAGATTGGTTTATGTCATTTTCATAAGAATGAAGAATAGAGATTTAGATTGGTTTATGTAATTGTCATAAGAATGAAGAATAAAGAGATTTAGATTGGTTTATGTCATTTTCATAAATGAAGAATAGAGATTTAGATTGGTTTATGTCATTTTCATAAGAATGAAGAATAGAGAGATTTAGATTGGTTTATGTCATTTTCATAAGAATGAAGAATAGAGATTTAGATTGGTTTATGTCATTTTCATAAGAATGAAGAATAGAGATTTAGGTTGGTTTATGTCATTTTCATAAGAATGAAGAATAGAGATTTAGATTGGTTTATGTCATTTTTTCATAAGAATGAAGAATAGAGATTTAGATTGGTTTATGTCATTTTCATAAAGAATATGAAGAATAGAGATTTAGATTGGTTGTCATTTTTTCATAAGAATGAAGAATAGAGGGAATTTAGATTGGTTTATGTCATTTTCATAAGAATGAAGGATAGAGATTTAGATTGGTTTATGTCATTTTCATAAGAATGAAGAATAGAGATTTAGATTGGTTTATGTCATTTTCATAAGAATGAAGAATAGGGGAATTTAGTTAGTTTATGTCATTTTCATAAGAATGAAGAATAGAGAGATTTAGATTGGTTTATGTCATTTTCATAAGAATGAAGAATAGAGATTTAGATTGGTTTATGTCATTTTCGAGAAATCGGAGTCCGAATTCCAGTCAAATTCGTTGCAAACACTTACATGCAAATACACTAAGGAAAGGGTTAGAATCTATCTCTTCGTCCTCCAGCTATGGTTTGAATAACCGGACAGTTTGGGTTTTATAGGCAACCAGTCTGTTACAGAAAATAATGACAACCTTCTACGGGAAAAATCTTCTGCCCGGTCAGTCATGTCTTTTTCGAAACATGATTGCCTAAGCGTGTATCACGTATGGCAATTAACTGACTGACTATGCCTTCTTTATACCTAACCCGATAGAAATAACATGTTTAAATTCCTAAAAATACATGAAATTAAATAATAAATTATTCTTTATTTCTAACAATTACTCTCAGATGAATTGATTTGACTTGTTTCTGTAAAATCATAAAACAAAGATTTTTTATCAAAAGTTACGCCTTTAATTTTAATATTACCCAGGTAATGTATCGACGATAGGAAAATCGTCACGATCTCGCAAATAATCCACAATATTTTAAATTTTGGACTTATATTTGTTTTTGGCATATGAATTTAAAAAAATTATTTCTAAATCTTTTATTGTTTTTTAATCATTCCGCCTCAACTGCTATCGTCTTCTGCTGGGAACCACTGCTCTAGGGCAAGATAATCTTAAAGAAAGTGCATCCGTTTCCACATTAGTTTTAAATTCAAAGTTTTCCTTCTCTTAAACTAGTTGCCACTCCAAAACAAACTAGCATAACCTGCCCTGCCATTAAACTAATACCTGGAAGAATTAATACTTTTTCAAAGGACATTAAACCGAAATGAACAAAACAGAATAAACAGGAATTTTAACTCAGAAAAAAAAGCGGGGTCGAAAGCACGATCTGACATTAATGGAATTTTGGAAGGCAACATTAATATTTTTTTTAAATTTATCTTTATTTCCAAAAATAAAAACATAATTTTTTTTCACAGACTAATTACTCGTAGAGTAACTAATTTTTGTAAATATTGACCACGCAACTTTTTGTTTTCGTTTAAAACCAGTTTAAATCAGTAAATATTCACCAAATTTTAGAAAATATTTTAAGAAACTATGCGATTATGATAGAGGTCACAATACAACCAAAAATAGGATTGCAATCTTCGCCTTAACTTCATAATTTATATTATTATTATATTGTCATTTTTCATCATATTTCGATTTCTGCTATGGTCGCACTACCTACCAAGTCTGCGGGAAGACCTAAGGCAGGTCGTGGTGTGTCGTTATGGCTCCATTTCATGTTTTTTCTATCTCCCCCATTATCCCCAGCGTCACACAGACAAAGTCCCCACCAGCGCGCGGGCTGCACCCAGCAAGACAATTTCCTGCACATCCCCCAAACAGCACCCTCCAGGGACTCCCCCAATGAGCCGCCCCGTTCCCCTTTTTACCACTTCAAGCGCACCCACCACCACCAGCACGACTCCTGCCTTCAACCTCCACATTTTTTCTATTTCAATATACAGGTCTTTATATTTTGACAGTCCCTCGAACTCCCCGGCTGCCATGCCACAATCCGCCGGACAAGCCATATCAACTAATAGGCAAGTTTTTTTTCTTTCTGTTTCTCAACAATAACGTCCGGCCCACCCGCTCCAATCTCTCTGTCCGTGCAGATGGTGCAATCCCACAGAACGGTGACATCTTCCATTTCCGCAACCACACCAGCGCCTGCCCACAGACCCTCCATAGTGACTGCACACTATCCAATGAAAATACCACCCTACTCCATCGTGACGATCCCTACACTCACTAGGGGCAAGCAAAGAACACCCCGAGATTAGATAGTCTATTGCTTCCTGGCGCCCATCACAGAACCCGCACCCCGGATCCACACCATCATGTACAATATTTGCCTAAAAGTTCCTAGGGAAAAGACTTTGGTCTTGCGCTGCAAGAATAAAGCCTTCAGTCTCAGACTTTAATCCAGATGCACGTAACCATCGATGAGTATTAACCTTATCAACATTGGATTTATTGGCACGTTCTGGATATTGGCCATGAAGAGGTTTGTCTTGCCAGCGTTGTTTCATCTGTTCAAGAGCTTTATCTTTGGCTTTCATTTTCATATTTTTTGCCGCAATAGTTGGTTCTTGGCTTCTGTTTTGCTTTTCTACAGAATCTACTAAATGTAAATCTTGTTCTTTTATTATTGAATATTTTTTCTTTCTTTCTTCATGTTGCTTGACTAATTGTATCATCCAGTCCTTTGTTGTTTCTGTGTATGTTAGTAAGCCAATAGTTGTTGTCTTGTATGACAATTCTAGCTGAATAAGATCTCTTCCACCTTCTTTGCGGGGTATATATAGACGGTCTACATCAGCCTTTGGATGGTGCATCTTATGCTTAGAAAGAAGCTTTCTTGTTTTAGAATCCATTCGCCTGATGTCGTTTAGAGTCCAGTTTAAGATGTTGAAACTATATTGGACAACTGGGATTGCAAGGCTATTAATGGTCATAATTCTGTTCTAAGAATTCAATTCAGTTTTAAATATCAGTCGTAGCCTTCTATAGTACTCTTTACGCACTATTTCTTTCATTTTTTATGGCGAATTTTATCACTCTCATTTACACCTAGGTATTTATAAGCTTCTTCTGGCTTTAATTCTTTTATTATTACAGCAGGGTCTAAACTAACTGAGAATGTTTGTTGTAGCGATCCACGTAAAACTGTACCTTTAGCACATTTATTCAAATTGAATTTCATTCCAATGTCTTCGCTGAAGCATTTTACAGTTTGCAGAAGACCTTCCAGCTCGTTATCATTCTTAGCATACAACTTTAAGTCATCCGTGTAAAATAGATGTCTTATTTTCTTTTGGGCTATTTTATAACCACATTCTGTTTTGTTAAGTTGGCTGGTTAGGACTATTAATGATATGCAGAATAGTAAGAGAGACAAAGAGTCACCTTGACATATACCTATTTTGATGTTTATTTCACCAGACTTATAGGTTCCGTTTATATGATTGGGGTAAAGGGTTGTTTTCTATATCGATATGCATTGTTTGATGAAATTGATGATAACGGGTGATGTCTTGTATATATTTAAATTCTTCAAGATCCAGGAATGTGGTCCACCATCGAATGCCTTACGATAATCTATCCAGGCAGTACTAAGATTTTTTTTGCATTATAGCAGTTTTCCATGATCATTCTGTTAATAAGCAATTGGTAACAGCCACGTTTGCACCCTTTTTATTCAAACGATGTCATTTCCTTCCAAGAAGAAATATGTCTGTTTTGTTAAAATAGATGTTAATAGTTTGTATGTTGTCGGAAGGTATGTAATTGGTCTGTAGTTTTTCGGGTTGAATGTGTCACTATTCTTGTTTGATGTTGATTCTTTTTCATATTTTATTGATTCGTCTATTCGGGTTGCAATTCTTTTTATCTCATTAATTTCAGCCTCTGTCAATCGGTTATTTCACATGATGTATCTTCATACATTGGCTAATTTATTTTCGTCAATGTCCTTTTTATTTGTTTGTCCAACCTTTTTTCGCCAAATGTCATATGTCTGGCGAGTGATGTTTTTTGAGGTTTGAGTAACGCTTCATGAAATGCAGTCATAACGACATTCTACTCCTCACGAGACCATTTTCTTTCTCCTTTCTTTAAATATACGGTTATAGATCTAGCTGGAGAATTTTGTGTAGGAGTTTGTTCCTATAGCAGATTTTTCGACCTCAGGTAGGTTCCCTCCTGAAGGACGGGCTCCCTGTTTATCCACTGGAAGAGTCATACTGGACTTTTTATTTCTATTTGTATTTCTCATATTTTCCCACGAGTGACGCACGGGTCCAAAAGTCTACCCAAAGTTGCCCGGTACGTTGGGTAACGGTCTTTTACAAACAGGGTCCCGAAGCCTGTAGGGGATCGTTTGTGACCTCATAACGCAGTAGCCATTCACTCCTTGGCACGATTAACACCTTGAGTTGAGGGTTGTTGCTCGGAGTTTTTCTTCTCCTAAATGGGTTGCCAAGCGACAGCTGACGGAGACGCGATTGGAATTCAAATAGAAAGACGCTGGTTTAAAAAAAACAACTTTGGCGTAGCAGCCGCTCAACGAAACAAAACATCACTACACTAGAGTATTTTGTTAGGAAGAAAAAATGTTGCTACTATCACTAGTCCTTGTAAAAATAATTGTTAAGGAAAAAAAATTAATGGTAAAGAAAAAGTTGACATATGTTTAAGTTTATTAGTACTGTGAGATTTAAAACAAAAATAATTTGTTCGTTCACTGTATATTTAGTTGTTTTTTCATTAAAGTCGCCGAAAATAGGGCTATCAAAATAAAATAAATTAAATAAGTAAATAAAATGAATAAATAAATATATGAATAAATACGCATTTTTTCTAAAAAAGAATATCGTATAAATTATAATCAAACTGTTTCTCAACGTATTTTTTCTGTTGTTTTGTTTTGTTTTCTGTTTTTAAGAAAATTATATTTTTAAAAAAAATATTTCGAAATATCGACAACTAAGGGAAATATGAATAATAAGGAACCTGATGGTTCTATTTATTAGGATCATTTAAAGAAAAAACAGATAAATAATATATGAAAAACATCATTTTTATGTTAAAATAGTGAAATAGAATTTCACATAAAAAAAAATTCAAAGAGAAAGACGCTGGTTTAAAAAAAAACAATTTGGACGTAAACAACCGCTTAATGGAACAAAACATCCCTACACTCGAGAGTATTTTGTTAAAAAATTGTTGCTACCATTACTATTCCTTGTAACAAAATAATTGTTAAGATAAAATGAAAAAAAAATCAAAATTTAATGGAAAAGAAAAAGTTGACATACGTTTGAGTTTATTACTGCCGTGAAATTTAAAAATAATAATTTGTTCGCCCACTGTATATTCTGTTATTCTTTCATTAAAGTTGTCGAAAATAAGGTTATCGAAAAATAAATAAATAAATAAAATGAATTAATAAATAAAAATAAATAAATACGTAGTCTTTCTAAGAAAGAATATCGTAGAAATTGTATCAAACTGTTTTTCATCGTATTTTTTCTGTTCTCTTGTTTTATTTTTTGTTTTTAAAAAAGATTAACATAGTTATATTATTTATTTTTAAGATCATCATGTTTTATTTTTTGTTTTTAAGAAAGATTATTTATTAATTATTATTTATTTGTTGTTTTTAAGAAAGATTATCATAGTTTAAACAAAAAAAAAACTTTTCGAAATATCGACAGCTCAGGGAAATATGAATAATAAGAAAACTAGTTGATGAATCTATTCGGATCAATTAAAAAAACAACAGATAAATTAAATAATATCTGAAGAAAAATTAATGTTTGTGTTAAAATAGTAAAACAGAATTTCATATAGAAAAAAACAACCAAAGAAAAAGACGCTGGTTAAAAAAAAAATAACTTGGACGTAAACAGACGCTTAATGGAATAAAACATAACTACACTAGAAAGTATTTTGTTAAAAGAAAAAGAAATTCTTGCTACCATCAGTATTCTTTGTAACAAAAATAATTATTAAGATAAAATAAAAAAATCAAAATTCAATGGAAAAGAAAAAGTTGACATACTTTTGAGTTTATTATTGCCTTGAAATTTAAAAATAATAATTTGTTCGCCCACTATATTCTGTTATTCTTTCAATAAAGTCGTATATTCTGTTATTTTTAATTAAAGTTGTCGAAAACAAGGTTATCGAAAAATAAATAAATAAATAAAATGAATGAATGAATAAATAAAAAATAAGTAAATACGTATTCTTTCTAATTATATCAAACTGTTTTTAGTGTTTTTCATTGTATTTTTTTCTGTTGTTTTGTTTTATTTTATTTTTTTTTAAGAAAGATTATCATATTTTAAAAAATATTTCGAAATATCGACAACTAAGGGAAATATGAATAATAAGAAAACTAGTTGATGAATCTATTAGGATCACTTAAAGAAGAAACAGATAATTTAAATAATATACGAACAAAAATTTATGTTTACGTTTAAAATAGTAGAACAGAATTCCATTAGAAAAAAAAGTTACGTTTTTCAAGAGCCTCAGAAAAACACGTCATTCTCGTTGTAATTCCAATCGCGTATTATTATTATTATTATTATTATTATTATTATTATTATTATGTCACTCTCATCACAGTTCGATTTCTACCATAGTCACACTACCCACCAAGTCTACGGAAAGACAAAAGACAGATCGTGGTGCGTTGCCAATATATTTTTATTATTATTATTATTATTATTATTATTATTATTATTATTATTATTATTTCCTTTGATTTTTATTGTATACTCATTTCTTTCAGACCGGAGACTTAAGGTTAGAAATGACATAATGATAGCTTCTAAAAATAAAAATAAAAAATCTAAGATCACACACATTTTAGATAGATAAAGCCCATCGTAAGATGTGAGTACGATTTTTTGTATTTCTTTAAGGCTTGGGCTGCTAGGTATCTCTTCAATTAATCTGTTGGAACCTTTTCTAATCAAACTCAAAGCTCCAAATACAGCTGAAATTATCCATGCCCTCACGTGCCATATTTTTTAGATTTCGATTTCAGTGTCCTTGTATCTTCAAAGATATACTTCAGTCTTCAGTGACAGATGTGTCAATAAGAAGGCATATTCGGTTTTTGTTGTCTCTGATCTCGTTGTCTGGGTGATTAGATTTGATTCTTCTGTCTGTATGTTTTGTAAAGTCCAATAATATTGTTAAAGGTCGTATGTCTGTAGTCGGGCTTGGGTGATGGTCATACCAATTACTTGCAGAATTTTAATGTCATCTCCTGTCTCACTGACTTTCATCCTCTCTCTCTCTCTCTCTCTCTCTCTCTCTCTCTCATGCTCTTTTCTCTGTTCACTCCACTCTCATCAGTATTCTCTTCCTTCTCTTACCCACTTACTGACACCCTCTATAACCTGCCACTCTTTCTCATAACCTCCCTCCTATGTAACCCCCTGCGCACCAGTGGCAGCAAACTGCCTTGCTTTGGGCGATATGATTAAAAAAAGTTTCCTTTCCATAAAATTTGCATATTTTCAAGTGCAGATATTGGTCCACACTGTCATGCTGGGTGTCAACACCGTGCAACCAGCTTATTATTATTATTATTATTAGTAGTAGTAGTAGTAGTAAAGAAGTAGCAGTAGTAGTAGTAGTAGTAATATATTAATATTACAAATGTTATATATAAATATGTAGATTGCGTTGAAGCATGAAATTGTTGCCATTTGGAGTGGACCTCAATTACTAATTATATATTTACAACGCTCATTGAACACTTTTAGCTATAAATATAGCGTATATTATGTTTATACTTTTACCATACATAATATTATATGTTTTTATTATTATTTATGTCTTATATTTTTTAATGAACTTCTAAAGATATTTTGTCTAAACCTCTTAAACTAAACATACTATTTGCTTTCACATAGAATCTATGCATTCAAGAAATCCCTGTAAAAATGCATTTCACTCAACTATAACCTGTTAGATCGTAAAAATATCGATTTTTTAGGATAAAAGTAACCGGTTGTAGGTCTTCTGGTTTAAACATGATATGAATCCGCATTTGTAGCACCTGAGATTGCAAAGATTCCTACTTCGATTCTTATAAGACTTTTCTGTTGCAAAATATAGATTTAAATCCAGCTTAAGACTTCTCTTTTAGCTTTACTCGAAATCTATCTTTTGCCGCGCTGTGCTACTGTGACGGAATGACAGCCAGTTTGAAATGAAAATGACCCGAAGTAATATTCGAAGAAAAGTTTACATTAAGTTTAATCCTAGAATTTTAAAATTTGCATACATTTCCTAATATTTCTCTAATTTATTGTTTTTTGATTATTTTACCCCAAGCA
>JBBBDQ010000484.1:5372500-5395000 GCA_037127315.1 Ascarosepion bandense
GGTGTAACAGAAGGCGTGCTAACAGCCACTGGGGATAGGGAGACGTGGAAAGCCATGATCACCTACGTCCTGAAAGGACAGGGCACATAGAAGAAGAAGAAGAAGAAGAAGAAGAAGAAGTCGTACATAACCGAACTCTCAACAAGTCAGGATTATTCGCTATCATCAGAAGTGTGGAAGAATAAAAATATACCTTTTGTGTGTTTAATACAAATTTATTAATGGAAAAGAATAACATGAATTGGTAGAAGTTAATGTTCAATGAGAAAACAGTATTAAGAAGTTAAGGGTATCAAAAGTTCGTTGAAATGTTCGTAATAGTCTTTGCAAGAGTGAGTTTATATATACGTAGACATGAACGTATGTATGTGTGTATGTACGAGCGTTTATGTTGGGTAGGATTGTCTTTGAAGATATCGCTCAGGGTGAAGGATGAAAAGGAAGGAGGTGAGAGGTGAGAGGTGAGAGAAAAAGATAGCGACAATAATAATAACAATCGCATGACGTTTGTCAAGGGTACGTGTTAATTACGCTCATCATCGTAATTCTTTGGCGACGGTCGTCTTGTCCCATCTTTTATATTGTTTGTAGATCATTTGGGAATTTCAATATCTCCGACCTGTCCTCGCCTTATTTCTTCTGGATGTTTAACCACACCCCAAAAGCCTGCTGAGGAAACCGATTCAGTTGTCGATAACCTAACCATAATACATGTAGTACTGCGTTACATGACACCAAGCGCTCCGACAAGCTTTTTTCTTTAGTTAAAAATATTGGTCTGAATGTTATTAAGAATTAGTCGTCATCTCAGAAGATTCTTCCTTTTTTGCATTGTTCCATCCTTATCGACTTTCTCCTTTTTTTTAATAAGCGTTTCATCCCGAGCAAGGCATGTCACTGCCACTACTGCGCAGGAGGCTACATAGAGTGGAGAAAGGATGGTTAAATATAGGAAATATCAGAGGGTGGGTGATAGGCGGGTAGGGATACCGAGAATGGTTAAATATAGGAAATGTCAGAGGGTGGGTGATAGGCGGGTAAGGATACCGAGAATGAGGGTTGGGTAAATGAGATTGTTCTGAGAATAATTGGGAGTTAGTGTGATAGGAGGTGTCTATTGACCCTACACTTAAACACCTGGAGATTGTAGTTGTCGGGAAAGCAGACTTGTGGAAGGGAATTCCACAGGCAGAAAGCACGAGAAAAGAAGCTATTGGAGTAGAAATTACGGTTACATCTTATCTGTTTAACTGTAAAAGGGTGGAACCTAGTTGCTAATCTAGTATCTCGTGTAAATTCGTGCTTAGGCGGCACCAGTGTTCTTTGTATTTTTTATCTCAATTGTTTTTTTTTTCTCATCCCAGCCTAGTATGACACAAGAGTTATAGCAGAGCATGTAGTGTAAATTCACATAGAGCTTGCTGGCTTTGAAAATCAGCACTCAAACTTTTGGCTATTACATGAACTCACGAACTTATTGAAAACTCAACTGACTCAGTCACAAAGCAGTCCTTTATTCTCTTTTAAGTTTTCCTATACTTTCTTGAAATTTTATTGAAAATTGTCTTATATATTCAATTCTCAAACAAAAAAACATATGCATGTATATATTGTTTCCAGGAGAAATTCAGTCTAAAGAATAAAATGTTTTAATAAAAACAAAAATTGCCTGAAAAGCTATAAGCATAAATTAAATAATGTCGCCCCCAAATGGTTGCTTGTTCACTTTTCCCTGCCAGTCGCTATTTCAATCATTTCTTTCTTAACCGTAATCCATAAATCCGGATTTTGCGAATTTTTAAGAACACATTCGTTTACGTGTTGGGTTTTACCCAGTTAGAAGAAAGAAAATGCACTGTATTAAAATGTTTAACGAAATAATAAAGATGAAAGATAAAATAGCGAGTGGTGTAGATGACAGACCGAAAGATTAAGAAAATAAAAATCGAGTAGGTAAAAAAAGGAAAAAGACTGAAAGACAGAATTAAAATGATGAGTGGGTTAGAAAGCTGAGAAGTCACTGATATTGGGGTTTATATGCTGTGCGTGTATGGCAACTTGAACAAAACATAATTGGATTTTTGAAAAGGAGCAAATACTCTCCAACCAACTGACAAACTGAAAAAAATGTTAAGTTAATGTAACTCAACATGATTATCAATTCACTGTGACTCCATACCGCCAATGATACTCACATTCAATTTGCTATTTTGCACTTTCTCTCTCTTTCTTTCATCCTCTCCAGCCTTCTCCTTCTCTCTCATACTGTTTCTCTCTTTCTATCTGCCTGCCTCTTCTCCACCTCTCTCTCTCTCTCTCTCTCTCTCTCTCTCTCTCTCTCTCTCTCTCTCTCTCTCTCTTCATACAAGCTTCATACACGCAAACGATTTCACCTCTTTTCGGCGACCATATTTATTCAGACGAACGCGCATGTGCACATACACAAATGAAGAAATCCAAATAAATTTTTATCCACTTAAATTTCTGCTATTTTTTTTCTTTCTTTCTGACACTTTCACTTGTTGTCAATCTTGTCAGTGTTAAAGTTTCTTTTGTAAAATAATAACAAAATAAAAAAAATATCGGCATAAGGGCAGAGGAGAAATGCAAGCAGTTCTTTGTGCATTTGATTCTCTGCTCGTTGCAAGATTCGTTCAGCTCCTCAAATTCTTCAGTCATCCTGACACTATTTTTTTTTTATATATATGCTGGAACATGTCTTCTCCTGAGCGAACAATAGAACATGTCGAAAATCATTTTTTATGACGTTAGCGACAATATCAAAAAGATCGATTGCAAGTCCTGCATTCTCAAATGTATTCACTGTGTATCCATTTCTCACTCTCTTTCTCTCTTATCCTCTGCATCCCTCCCTCTCTCTCTCATTCTGTTTCTTTCATCCACTTTCTCTCACCCTCTTTCTTTCTTTCTTTGTTTCTTTCTTTGTTTCTTTGTTTCTTTCTTTCTTTCTATCTCTCTCTCTCCCTCTCCCTCTCTCTGTTTGAGGTAAAAAGTAATTTATGAACTATGTTTAACGGATAAAATAAGAAACGGTCAAAGGTTATTTTCAATCAATAAGTAAACTACTCGTGTAGAAAAAACAAAGATAGATAGATAGATAGATAGATAGATAGATAGATAGATAGATAGATAGATAGATAGATAGATAGAAAAAAAGGCTCGGGTACCGAGTGAGAGAGACACATAGATAAATACAAAGCTAAAAGAAAAATCATATGAACAACCTTGATAGAGAAATACAGATAGGATGAAAAAATAATGCCATTATATTAAACCACCACATATATAACTATAGACATAGATGTCTATAGTTATAACACCTATAGTACATTCACAAATCCCGATCTCCCATGTATAACTAGACATTCGTGGTCAGATCGACGAATGAACGAACACTGCAATCTAGTTAACTAGATAGATAGATAGATAGATAGATAGATAAGAAGAGAGAAAGATAGCTAATAGAATTAAAACTGATATGAAAAACTTTAAGTGATAGATAGAAATGATTGATTCGTTTTCTATGTCTTATCAGGTTATTTAAACCCAGTAAATATTTTAAAATTGTAAGAATTTAATTTTATTAGAGGAAATAATATTTTAGTGATACAAAGCTTACTAATTAACCCAGAGCTAGTGGGAGAATAGATGGATTCATAACTTTCCCAGGGGTATTTGCACGTAAGTGAATATAATGAACCCGAATGGAATTGGAACCAAGTTCTCTGACTAACAATTCCGAGCCTTTATCCATTACACCAATCGCACTCCCAGATAGATAGGAATAGTAGGATTTGATGATGTACTTTTTCCCAATTCATAATAGTAAGCAGTTACCAATAACCTAATCAAAGAAGTTAGGGATCGATTTGACGCAATATCATGTTATGAACAGGACCCCTTTTTCTAAAATGATAAATGAAATCAATATCTCTCTAACTTGACAAGTGTCACGGTTTTAAAAAGCTCGAACAAATGCTAATCTACAAGATGTACCATACCTTCCTCCCCTCAAAAAAAAACTTTTTCTATGTTTTATCCGAGCAGGCTAGACAATTTCAGTAGCGCCCCAACATCCACTTCAAGAAAGAATCCATCCCGTTTCTGTTAGGCTTCACCTTATCTTCTCATTTAAATCGGCTAAGAAAGTTTTCATTTTTTCTACTGTTGATAGATTCGAGGAAGCTCGATTTAAGCATGTTTCTGTATATGTCTCTTTGTGCACGTTTCCTTTCTTCCAAGCTATCGTTCAAGTTACCTTGACCTCAAATGTCAGGGCAATGAATTTTCAAATATTTCTGGTTACTAGCGTTCCAGGGGATTTGCTTAAAGATCATCTTCTCTGCCCTATTTCAAAAATTGCTTCTTTTTTTTTTTAAGATCGTGAATTATTTTTTTTATTTATTTTTTTGAATCTTTTAGAAAAAATAATTTTTAAAGCCAACAAATCTCAACAATTTCATGATTGTAACAGTTATTATTATAGCTTATTTCCAGTTTGGTAATAAAAATATTTCTGAGATCAGCTAAATTGTTAATTTTACAAACCGAAGACAGTTTGGTTTTCTGTATTCTGGAATAATTGATGCTCCTTGACAAAAAAACAAAAAAACAAAACAAAAAAAACAAAAAAAAAACAAAAAAAACGATTACTTCAAGAATTGCTATTGATAACTACAAAAGATTTAGTAACATATACGCCTTCAACTCCAATTTGGTTATTCGCCATGTTAACATTACAAATGATATTCTTTCCCACACCAGCTTATTCTGAAATATAACCTTGTTTTGAAAAGGAAAATATGTTTAGTGAAACAGGTTTGTGAAACCCGGGTAATTTACAATGGAAATAATTGTTTTTGTGGGGGGGGGGGGGTATTTTCTACTTTGAGTCAATGATAATATCAACTGTTTTCTTATAAGGAAATATTTTGCATCCACTGACCTCTGTCTGAATTTACTTCCATAACATTTTCGTGTTTAGTTATGACCGCAAGCCAGGTTTTCCTTTTTCTAAATAGATTGCCTCCTTTATTTTAATGCAACAAAAACATAACAATATATATGTATGTATGTGTGTGGGGGGGGTGGATCAGATAAAAAATAGTTACAATGATCTGACTATCAGATACACCATTCGTCAGCGTTTCCTTTACGTATTCTTAGTGGCAATTATTACAGGTGATTGGGTAAATTTCTCCGTTAGTTTTTAAGTTATTATTTTGTTTCGTATGAATTTTATTGTTTTAGAAATAGTTGTAACAAATTTTATGATAAGCTTAGATAAATTCGTTTCAGTTGTAATGGCGATAGAGTTGGTGCAAAAAATATAGAAATACATAGAAAAAACTTCAAGATATTTAATTAAAAGAGAAAGTAATTTATTGAAACGGATTCCTATAGAAAAAGATTTAATGATTAGATCCTTCGCAGTAGATTCACGTCTTGGTTCTTATATTTCACCTTTCTTGTCAAATCTACTATCATAAAGTGGGAGATTTAATAACAACATGGGAAAATAGATAAGCAAAACTAAACTAAATAAATTCGGCTAGACTACATACTCAAACACATTTAAAAATGAAAATAGAGGAATTAAAAAAAACTTAAATGTGCAATTTCAGCCTCTTTCTCTCCTTCATGCGCATGACCATTTACACAATGTAAACATCACTTAAGTTCGATTATATCAAATAAAACGAAACGCAAAGCACATGAACTTTTTTGCATTGTGTTATAGATTTTCCTAAAAGATAAGCATGCATATATATATATATGTGTGTGTGTGTGTGTGTGTGTGTGTGTGTGTGTGTGTGTGTGTGTGTGAAATGTATATATATATATATATATATATATATGCAATTTGTTATATATATTATATTATTTATATATTATATCTGCGTGGTACTTATTTGAAAGCGCTCAATATCAGTGATAGAGCTATCATATTCATATAGATAGGTGTGAGTTTGTGACCCTGGGCTTCAAGCTCTTGCAATCGTCAGACAATTGACGATTGTTGGTGGGGGTTAGTGATAGGGGAATAAGTCAGAGACAAATTCGCTCTCACAGCGTCTGACGTTGCACTTAAATAAAAATTCAAATATATTCCGTCATTTAGAACAACACGGTTATCAACGCACACTTCTGAGAAAAACGCTTGTTGATAACACGTACATACTCAAACAAGAAAATAATAAGCAGAAACTAAAAATCCTCGAAGCACTCTACATTAAACAATTTAAACCTGGTTTGAATACAATCAATTTCGATATTTCCAATAACGTACTCAAATGTCTGTAATCAGACCAGGGACCACGACACCACTATTTTGTCACTGTCTTCGGCCATCCGCCACGGTAGGGATGGACTTATATTTTCAATTCAATTATCTTTATTGTTAATAGCTTAAATGTTCTATGTTTACTGTGTGTTAATATTTACTCTTTGATAATGGCTTATGTGAGCCGAAAGCTTAGACCCGATAAAAAATTCAATAAATACTGTGATTTTTTTGTTGTCTTTCAACGACATCACCATCAAGTATATCAGACGGTATGAACGGATCCTACACAAAATTAATAGACAAAACTTGTCTATATTATTCAATGAAACCTGCATTAATGAAAAAATGCTGCCAAAATACACACAATTTAAATATATATATATATATATATATATATATATATATATATATATGAAATAAATATATATATATGAAATTATTTGTTTGAACATTATTTTTTATATTTTCGTAACAAAAATTTATCGTAAATAATCAAGCCGGTAGAAATAAATGTATAACACTGTTTGATTATAAACAGAATATCTAGTTAAATACGAGTATCGATCAAAAATAATGTTCAAGCAAATCATTTCAAATTGTCGGTTGTTGACAACCAATTTTGTTAATCTTCGTTATATATATATATATATATATATATATATATATATATATATATATATATATATATATATATATTCAACTATGTATCGTGATTAATCCGGTATAGACGTTTTAAGTTGGCACTGTTCCTCATGTTTAACAATAACAAACTAACCCAGTCTTTCCTTTCTTACTCTTGTTATTTTCGACTAGATTGATTAAAGTACATGTTATAATTTTTTCTTTCAAAAGGTCTCTTTGGGTAACTTTTCGACGCATGTTGACCATATATTTTTGTAATGATATAAATATTCAGTTTAAAAGTATATTCGGTTTTAGTATGGCAAAACATCACAACATGTTAAAAAATACTTTCGGTGATTCATAAATTAAGAAATAAATGAGCAAAGAACGAAGTTTCACCTTTCAAAAACACTAAAGAATGAAACTTCAAAATATCAAATGTTATCGATCCGCCATATTGTTGTTTACCCGAGTTCTTACTTCCGAGGAGCATTGTTACATATAATTCTTTTCTTTCTTTCTTTCTTTTTTTATTCCGAATATCAGAAATTCATATTTGTGATCAGGTGTATTTAAAAACAGTTTCCACACGATTTTGTTGAATGCTTAAATAAAGAACAAGGTGAATAAAATGAATAAGATGATCAGTATATTTTTGAAGAATTCTCAAAAAAACAAAAAAAAAAGAATAATAATAGAGAGAAAAGAAATAATTAATCCTCATAAATTGTTGGATAAATATATCTAGGCCATAGTTCCGAAAACTATTTGGGTTTTAAGCACCACTTGCACTGCAGCCGTTAGCAGTAGAGATTGGTCAAGGACAGACCTAACGATATCCATACACAACTGGAACCCGAAGACGTATTGGTATGGCCATGTCGCATTCCAAAAGCTGGGTAGAGTTCGGAGAAACAAGAAAATTTGGTTGGAAATAAAGAAAAGAATACTGAACTATTACGTAATATCTATCCTTCTATATGACAGCGAATGATGGACAATCTTCTGAAAGATGAAGGAGAGACTCAAAGAAAAAAAATGTGGTTCTATAGAAGGATGATGAGGATATCATGGACCAAAAATATGAGCAACGACGAAGTTTTGGAGAGGATACAAACGAAAAGGAAACATACTTAACATCAGAAAGAGACAGCTGAAATTTATGGGACACATAAAGAGGAAGGAGGACTTAGAAAATCTGATAATCACAAGGCGGATACAGACAAATAGAGATAACGAAAATCAGTGCGTAACATACTTGATGGAAGGATGAATGGATGGATGGCGGATAGGGATTAGGAGAAATACAAAGACAAAAGATATTAACAGCTACAGGGAACAGGAAGATGTGGATGACCATGGTCGCTTACAATCTAAAGGGACACGGCACATAAAAAAGGCAAAAGAGCGCCGCCGAATTAAGGGAAAGAATTCGTTACTTTTCCAAATGAAATTGTATGTTAGCAAACGTAACTACTAGGCTTCAGTTTGATTTTGGGCCGGTGGTGCCACTTTCTGACTCGCCTAGTGTTACAATATCCGCACATACAGTCTACTTTTCTCTTTTAAATACCATGTTTTTTCAGGACATAGACAGTCGTGGTTCTTCACAGCTTCTTCTTCTTCTTCTTCTTCTTCTTCTTCTTCTTCTTCTTCTTGTGTCCTTTCAGAACGTAGGTGATCATGCACTTCCACTTGGCTCTGTCTCTGGTCGCTCTCAATATTTTTTTCTTGAAATCACTTCCAAGCTCTGCTCCGCCAACCATTTGCTCATGCTTATCAAATATGTCTAGCGCTGCTTTCACTTGTCTCTTCTTCCATTTATTCGACCTGTAAGTATTAAGTTCTCCAGGCCCACCTTCCTCATTATTAGTCCCAAGGATCTCATTTGTCTTTTCCTTTTTTCTCTCGTCTGCATCCTTTCCAACACTTCATCGTTGCACACGTGCTCCATCCATGGAAGATGTGGATGACCATGGTCGCCTACAATCTGAAGGGACACGGCACATAAAAAGGGCAAAAGAGTGAAAGAATTAAGTGAAAGAATTCGTTACTTTTCCAAATGAAATTGTATGTTAGCAAACGTAACTACTAGGCTTCAGTTTGATTTTGGGCCGGTGGTGCCACTTTCTGACTCGCCTAGTGTAAACAATATCCGCACATACAGTCTACTTTTCTCTTTTAAATACCATGTTCTTTCAGGACATAGACAGTCGTAGTTCTTCACATCTTCTTCTTCTTCTTCTTCTTCTTCTTCTTCTTCTTCTTCTTGTGTCCTTTCAGAACGTAGGTGATCATGCACTTCCACTTGGCTCTGTCTCTGGTCGCTCTCAATATTTTTTTCTTGAAATCACTTCCAAGCTCTGCTCCGCCAACCATTTGCTCAGGCTTATCAAATATGTCTAGCGCTGCTTTCACCTGTCTCTTCTTCCATTTATTCGACCTGTAAGTATTAAGTACTCCAGGCCCACCTTCCTCATTATTTCTATTGTCTCAAGATTCTCCGTCTTTGAGGAGATCGTACTGCATTCACTTCCATACAGGAGGACAGTTATCACATAGCAATCCAGCACACCTTTTTTTTCTAATGAGATTTTTCTGTCTTTCAGTCCTCTGGTTAGCTTCTGAAATGCTTCTCATGCCAGGCCAATGTGCCTTACGGGCACTTTAAAACGCTGTAACGATTAGCCATCTTGTCGCGCTATAGTAATTGTGACTGGATAGCGTGTTAAGCGCTCCATACTTTCGGACTTGTACCACATATAATAATCCATACAGAAAATCACAATACTGCTTCTTTTTACATTTGCTTCTTATGATTGTTGTGTATCTTCAGAATATGCACAAACATGGTTCTCGACAGCTTCTTTTTTTTAATGTACCCTATCCTCACAAACGGTAGTTTTCTTTCTGCCTGTCTCTTCAAGACATAATCATGGCTCTTCACAGTTTCTTTTTTCTTCACGCTATCTGAACATGCGGTATTTTTCTACTACGTTTATTCTTTTTCTATCAGGACATATTTTTTTCTATCACTTCAGGACATAGGTAATCGTGACTCTCCACAGCTTCTTTTTTCGTCACTCTATCGGTATGCTGATTTATGATCTTGCCTCTGTCTTTCTTATTTATTATCTGGTCACACTTACGCTAATTCTAATATATCGATTTATTTTAGTGCTTCAACCGAACGTTCTCTATAAAAGGTAGGAATAGGATCTAAATGGAGGCAGACGTTTCCCTGCACTTATATCTAAGGAAGGTCAAGTAGACCTCTTTAAAAACATTGTCACTTCTTTTCTGGCTTATAAATAAGTGTTTTTTTTTATGTAAATATTATTATGACAATAAATATTTTCGTTATTATAATTATTATATCTCCCTCGATTTAAATTATTATGATAGTTATAAGTTGCTTATATTGTCCCGGCATATAATTATGTATGTGTGTATATGAATTTACTATTAAACACATGTGGCTTCCCTCTGTCTCTTCTACAAATATTTTAATGGCTTCTGCTCCGACGAAATTTGGTCTCTGCTACCTCCTCCTCAAGAATTTACTCGTGTAACCAGACTGGCAACAAGGTCTCACCCATTTTCAATTAAATTAACCAAATGCAGCTTCTTTTCAAGCACTCTCAGTCTGTGGAACTCCCTTCCATATACTTGCTTTCCTGATGGCTACAACTTCCAGGAATTTAAATGCAATGTCAATTCCCATCTCTTATCCACTTGGCTCCAGTCCTTTCTACATCACCCCGTAGAAATTTCAAACCGAACCCTTTATTACAATCACTGGGGTATAGAAACTTCATTTCTTGCGTAGTAGTGCCTCTCCTGGTAGTTCATATACCCCAGTGATTGTAACAAAGGGTTCAGTTCGAAATTCAGAGCACCTGAATAATGCCGGAGCGTACAACGGCCGAAACGTTGTACAAATGGCAACAAAGATGAGGACAATATTCCGAATAATGTTAATACTTTAAATACTTCCTCATCTCAGAAATATAAATACCTTCTTTCGTTGTTAGGAAAAACTACTAAAAAGTTGTAAGTTAAAAATGTATTTTTGACAGTATTTATTTATTTCTATTATTACATATATATATTTGATATTTCAGACCGGACTCGGCCTTTCATCAGAAACAAATGATTTTAAAATTTAAACTAGAAGCGTCCGTCGCGAGAAGTGCTCGTCGCGTGATGTAGAAAGCAATAAAGTTTGAATATTTTTAAACGTATACCTAACTGTAATAATACTTTTAAATGTTGTTTTAAAGAAAAAAAAATTAAGTGTGTCTAAAAAATGTTTAACTATTGAAATATTTTTAAAGATTCAAAATACCTAAGTCCCTATTTAACCCTAGCCTATATGTATTTAATTTTAAAATCCAGTATTTTTCTTTCTTTCTGCGTGAGTATATGGAACTAAAATCGGAATCTATCAGTAAACATTTGCAGTTTTCTAATATGCTTTCTTTCGTTGTTATGTATTCAAGAACTGTTACTTGTCTATTTCTCATATCCTTTTCTTTGTTCATTTTCATCAAGACTTATTCTTTTCTTGCCATAGATGAAAGTTACGTGTGGGGAAATCTGGTATTATTCCTTCAAATTTCTTAAAACGTAATGAAACACTAAATTGCACATACATCATGTCTTCTTCGAAACGTTTTTGGAGTCGTGCCCGTGGCCTTCTCCACGGAACTCAAAGTTATCCTCATAGACTGCCATCCAAGAACAGCTATATAACACATACCTGTATAGAGTTATGATAAGGGATACGTACAACTTTGGATGTATAGCTTATATGTGACATATCATGTGTATTGTGGTGAATTGTATATCGGCTCGGAATGAGAAGTCTGAGATTTTAGTTCGAATTCCACTTGAATTCGTTACGTTCACTTACGCGCAAATTCCCTTGGAAAAGGTATTATTCCATCGCTTCTCCCTTCAGCTATGGGTTAAATAGCAGGACAAAATGGTTTCTGCGTAGACACACATTCAATCTCAGACCCATATATATATATATATATATATATATATATATATATATATATATCAGAAAATTCATTGGAAATTCAATGTTACTTGGTAACCAGTCTATTACAGAAAAAAATGGCAACCACTACGGAAAATCGTCTGCCTTTTTAGTCCTGGGTCAAAAGAAACATAATCATCCAATCATGTATCACGGGTGGAACTTAAATGACTAATGCATCCAGCAGCTACAACGTGTCCAAAACTTTTGTTCTAAAAATGCCTTTTCTTAATCAATACAAAAACAAAGTTCTCCTTGACAATACATGGCTGCATAGATCAAGAATAACATAGGAAGAAACGTGAACCTTATCTAGCCTGTTCTACCTTACCTACCACATTCACCTGACAGATACAAAAGTTCGCCGAAAACGTTCTAGAGTAGTTAAGAATTTATGAGTTTCACAAGTCTTTTAGTCCTTAAATATCAAAAATTAAAGTGGAATTTAAACTCGGCTAACTGATGTCACTTTTAACCTCGGTAGCAGATGCAGAAGTTCAATTATCTGAAAAGCGTTATAACAGAACATGGAGAATACGACACCGAGATCCGAACACGCATCGGGCTAGAGAATGATGCCTTCCAAAAGCTAAGCAAGATGCTGAGAAACTGGGAAAAAAAACCGTTAGAAATAAAGAAAGGCGCTGGATTGATGTGTTGTATTCATTCTCTTATACTGCAGTGAATGATGGAGATGGTTGAGGAAAAAACTAGAAGCAGAAGAAATGTAGTTCTACAGAAGAGTCCATGGCCGGAACGAGTATGCAACAAGGAAGTTTAAAAGAAAATGGCAGCAGAAAGAACACTTATACTCAAAATCAGGAAGAGGCAGCTGACATTCTTTGGACGCATAATGAGGAAGAAAGGCTTGTAAAACTGAACACTCACGGGTTATATTGACGGCAAGTGATATATGAAAAGACAGCGAACTTCGTAATTGACGGGCTTTCGTAAATAAATGGCTGAACGAAGAGTGTCTTAGCAAAGGAGAAAAAATTACTAAGAGTCCCACGAAATAGAAAGATGTGGAAAGCTACAACTGAACGACACAGAGTACATAGACAATAATTATTCCTCTTTTTGATATTGGTGGCAGGATTTGTTTGATTTCCTTGATATTATTTCAAGGGAATAGAAAATTCCCGATATAAGGTGACAAGACACCAATAGAAATTTTCAAGACACGAAGAACAACAACTTTTCTAAAAGCGCCTTTCTCCAGAAATGTACACACATGTTGAACACAATAGCTTTTGTCGTTGATATTGGATTTCCGTAAACTTTGTTGTTCATTGATTAACAATAGTGGCTGTATCCATAAACAAAACTTTGTTTACTTTATGAAGTAAAGATGAAAACTATTTTAACATTGACTTTATTGAATTACATATAATAGTATCTAAAAATGGCGCAGCCACTCGTATCGAAGGATGACCCTCTACTATGGCGGCTAGTAGTATCTATCATTGTCTATCAACTGTGTTTTTGCAGACGCTTACTCGGCCACATTTTCTTTAGTTCAACACCCACATTTTAATACTGATGGAAGTTTTCTTGCAAATCTTTGTTTTTAATAGTATGGAGTGTTAATATTTTGATTATAGCATTATTTTCTTCTTTAGTTACATACGTATTTTAGTTTTTACTTTTGTTAGAGACTTTGATAGAGGTTTACAAATAGCTTCCTTTGCTCGATTAAATTTATGAAAACTAGTTAGAAAAAAATTAAAATCGAACCTGAAATCTTGCAGCCAACAGTTTGCTGCTATCTAAACAAAACATTGAAGTTAGAGAAAAAAGAAAAAAAAGAATCATCTAAAGTTGGCATTTTAAAAAAATTATGACAATGTAATCGTAAAATAAATAGTTTTCATACAGAAACATCTTGCGGTACTGGGTATGATATTAAAACTGCATCTGGCAGCAAGGATTGGGAGCATGTGAGGAGTATGAAACCACCTCTTAATTACTGTTGTTCCCAGGTCCACGCTGACCCAGAATGGTAGCACCTGTTAGGGTCCCAACTATGGGCAAATGGTTTATCCCAAACTGGGGTGAAAAAAATAGACTTTTACAGTAGAAATTCTCGCAATACATTTTTGAAAATATTACCAGCAATGCATTTTTGGGAAAAAATACATACCAGCGATACATCTGATGCTCAACAAACAACACTTTACAAAAATACGATAAAAAGCTGATCTACAAATTTATTTCTTGCAAAGAATAGATACTCTATTCATACAAATCTATTGTAAAAATCTTGTCGGCATTAAATAACCCATTGAGGTTGATAAGCCGTAAAACAAAGAAAACTTCAGTCATTCCTTGACCGAACAGTTAGCGTTACTGTCGGTTTGTATTTATAAAATCTTTTATAAATCAGTTTCTCCGGCAGATTTCTCAATATAAATCTTATCACTCTTTCGAGTTTTGACGGAGTCTTTTTCAAGCGAGTTACCTGTGCAATCCATCTTAGTTGTTCCTTCAAATTTATGATTAGGCGGAGTTTTGATGCCTTGAAAATCAGCATTCGAAATGTTGGCTTTCACTCAGATTGAAACACCGACCGCTGGTGCAAAAAAAAAAAAAAATGAAATTGGACCGATTAACGACAGCAATCGATGAAAAGCGTTTGAAATTGGTTCCTCAAGACTTTCTTACGTCCCTTTGTCGACAGGGCAGGAATTGCTATATTTTAGCTAGGATAATCTACAAACACCCACCGTGTCACCTGCTCTTTAACTTTTAGATGTCTACATGTTTCAGTCCCTAAAAAAATATTTTATTTTGAAAAGCATAAATTGTCTGAAAGCCTTTAAAAATCACTTGAACCACTTCATCAACTGGAAAGATGCCAGATTCTGAGAGGATGAATTCATGGAACTACCTCAAAGATGGCGACAGTGTTTAAGCACATATGTGGGTAAATCAATTAATTTATGCACATATATCTAAATACTGTCTTTGAAATTCGCTAAAGAAATGCTATGAACTTTTGTTCCAAACCAATACATTAGCTAGAAAAATTGTAACTCTGGCGTCTAGTGAGGATCGAACTCACTATTCTAATTGCAAGATGAGCTTTCTAATCAATTAACTGATCTAAAATATTTATAGGCCGACATATCAGAAGCGTTATTTTTTTCTTTTCAAAGCGAGGTTTCTTAAAAGCAATCGTTTTGCATTGTGCGTCACGAGTCAGGCAACGAACTGTCTTAGATGAACAGCAGAATTCTACAATAACACACTATAAAGATGCAGATTAGTAACTATTACTGCTACTGATACAACTACGATAGCAATTCTCAAGCAAGTACTTCTCTGAATAACTACTCAACATGTTCGGTTTAACTGGTACTAATATTGCTACCTATTATAAAGAGCCAATAAACGGCTTGAACAATGACTGTTATTACTGCTATTTGCTACTTGGTCACAACAGATACGAATATGCGCTGGCGTTAATGCTACAGACTAGCGACCAATTGGTAGCGGGCATCTGCCGGCCGAGCGTTCGATACAACTTGAGAGAAACATCTTTATTTATTTAAGCGTGTTGGTTTGGGAGGGCCGCTAAAAATATCACTATCTTTGGCAGTGTCTCTTTGTAATTACTGGCATCGAATCATGCCACACTTCGCTGTTGAGACTATTGATTGACAACCGTCTCACTTGCTTATTGTTTATATGAATGTGTTGAGAGTGCTTTAAAGAAAATGCTCCTTTTCTCTGAATGGCTCTAAGAAAAGATGCATGCGTGCATAATTGTGTATAGATATTTACCTTGTCTCCCTACAGAGACGTGGATGTGAGACAAGGTCGAGGCTTAATGTGCGGGGCCCTAATTCGAACAAGAGCCAGAAATTACCCAGGTCCGCAACCGCCGATCGCGCTGGCTTCGGTGGCGACCACCGATCCAGCCCTTTCGTGAAATGGTGTGGTGATACCTCGATTTACTGTTCCCTTTGACTGAACACTTCTCAGTATAATTTCTCTCAGATGCATGTCTGTTCTCGAAAAGAGATACAACGAAGCCGCACTCTTCCCGACAAAACTGAGAGATGATGATCCCCACCAGCTAATAAATGGTGGGTAAGAATAAGTAACATAACTGTGTATGTGTAGGGATTGTTCATGCCACTTAAAATCTTATACAATTTACGCGCAGACACGCATATATATATATATATGTAAGTAAGTAGCTAACCTAGAGGCAACGGACCTACCAAAGTTTCACCAAATGGATCGTCAGGGCAAGTTGAATTAGGCCTAATTAGCCAACTTGCCCTGACGATCCATTTGGTGAAACCTTGGTAGGTCCATTGGCTCTAGGTTAGCTACTTACTTATTTATTTTCACTGCTAATGTATTGAGCACTCTACGTGTTAGGTTCCTCGTCTCGGGTTTTTTTTCTTTCGACTAGTACTTTGACTAATGTTCAAGTCCTTAGTTCGTTTCTTTTTTTGTTTACATTTTTCCCCTCCGCGTTTATACTCGGTGGTTTTTTCGAGACGTGTTCAAAGATAAATTTACAGTTATATATATATATATATATATATATATATATATATATATAAGTAGAATCCTTGGTACTGGGTAAGGCAAATTCCACAGGAGATTAAATCCAATAAGAGATCAATGTTAAGATTTAAAGGAGTATCATAATAAACATGAATTGGATGTTTTTATAAACTCATTGTTAATATAAGAAGGCCGTGAAATATTGTATTACCAATATATACCAATATTATATTACCAATATATATATATATATATATATATATAAGTATACCTAGTGAGCCAACAAACCTACTAAGGTTTCTCCTAAGCGGATCGTCAGGGAAAGCTGGCGATCAGCTTAGGTGAAACCTTGGTAGGTTTGTTGGCTCACTAGGTATACTTTATTTATTCTGCTCTACCTAAGTACTGAACGCTTTTTTTTTCTTTTTTTTTTTTTTGTTAGTTGATTACTCGTCTCGGTTTTTTTTCTTTGGGCTACGTGCTGACTCGGTCCGAATCCTTTTCACTGATATTCATGCGCTTAGCTCTTTCTTTTTTTATAACCATTTTTCCTTCCACGTAGATCGTCGGAGGGTTTTTCGATACGAGTATAGTTATAAGTTTGTATATCAAAAATACTTTTACAAATTCAGGATGGGGTCCTCACACGAAAACAAGAACAAAAGTCCATATAAATAAATATTCAAAAGGCCATCGTTGTACCTCAACACTACAACTCATAACAAGGTGGACACTTTGTTTTGAATTGATGTGATAAGGTACAAAGATGGCCTTTAAGACATTTATTTATTCTGCTATCCACTCACACAGTCTCGCCAGGTTGTTGGCCTGCTGCCTTTTTCTGTCCCTCGTTCCTTCGATATATTATGAGACTATCGAATTCACCAAGCACTTCTTCCTCGATTTTTGTCCGTTAAATTTCTCTTTGTGATGTATGTTCCCTTATTGTTTCTATTTTCCATAAGACTTTTTCCTTTCATTCTTCAGTCATATTATTACCAGCATCCTTCTGTGGAACCACATTTCTGTCGACTCCAATTTTCTCATTTATGAATTACCAAAAATTAATTTCCATATGACGAGTGATAATACATAACAAATCAGTTCTCTTATATATATATATATATATATATATATATATATATATATATATATATATATATAATGTAACTAATCTCAGGTGGTGTTGGATGGTAATTCACGACACTAAGTTCCATACAAGTAAAGCTTGAAACATTCAGGCAATCGACCGTGGCCCCTGATGGCTTACGTATTTGTTACCCGTCAACGAAATCTTAAACCACGGCAGTGATGTCCTAATCTTCGTATGATTAACACCTTTACGCGTCATGTACTTATTGACGAAAAGGGGTATCCTACAAATGTATAGGAAAAATACTATAGCCAAGACTTAAGAGGAAAAAAATTATGTAACCAGGACATGAAGAAATAACTGCATGAAAATCATAAAATTTAAGACAATAAAACTTGAGGAAAATATTTATAAACTTTTACAAATTGGTGAAACACCACTGAAAGTTTTTAAAGATTTAACAACATCAAGGATTTTTTTTATCTATCGGACCATTTTACCGGTTTTCGAGACACATTCCGGTTTCAGGTGAAGACACTAATAAGCTGTAAATGAAAATGATGAAACGAACAGAGCGCAAAAAGCATGTTTTAATAATAACCAAAAGTACTGACATTGGATAATTTATATTTAAATATATGGATAGTTGCATATCTTCTTAAAGTAAAAGCTTTAACTTTGAACAAATAACTTTCAATGTAAGCGTACCTTGATTCCTCGAACATTCCTATTCTTTTATATGTCATGTCCCAGCAGGCAATCATGTCTCTCCACAATTTCCCCCCATTAAAATTCTTAGCATTTTTTGTCTGTTTATTATCACTCTCAGTGCTTATTTTACCATCCATTTACACAAGATCATTCGGTAGGTTAATCGCTCTTTCTCTTCAACAGGATGAGTGCCGAATTCTCAAGCCCTCTTTCCACATTATATTTTTTATTCTATGTACAAGTGACATAAAAAAAACTGATATTAATTCTGATATTCTTTTCTCTCTGCTTTTAATATGCCCTGTTAGTATCAAATTCTCCAATTCCACTTTCAACATTATCTGTATTAGAAATTCCATCTGTGTCTTTTTTATTTTAACTATAATTGTTCTTTTTGCTTTTCCAGTTTCTTTAAAACTTCCTATTTATTCACATGCTAAGTCCATAGTAATCTCACCATTTTTCTGTAGATCCACACCTCTGTTACCTGATGGCTCATCTTCTGTGAGAAAATGGTTTAGCATTTACTGCCATATCGCAGGATTTATATTTCCTAGCATTTTAGAATTCTTTATTTCTAACGGACACTTATCTTCCAACACTTATGCCGAGACAAGATGGGGCACCTTGACGAGGTGTAATGGTTAACAAGAATGTCTCGCAAGATCAGTTACGACTGAAAAGTGAGTTCGATACTCGTACTTTTAGCGTTATGCTACATCAAAGATATGCTTAATAAACCACCTTCCAAGACAACGCCCTTGTATTGAATACTGCTGTCATATCTGGTCGGGTGACACTGCTATCCACCTCGGGGTCCTTGACAAAATCCAACGGAGAATCTGTAATGTGGTCAGTCTCGACTTTTTTTTTTTTAATCATATCACCCCAAGCAAGGCGGTAACGCCACTGATGCGCAGGGGGCTACATAAGGGTAAAAAGAATGGAAAAGAGAAAGCCGGAAACCACATCCTAAACAGGAAACAAGGGATGAGCCTCTTCACCTGTTCAATAAATGTGGGTGGAGTGTGAACCGGGCGATAGTTTAGTCTATCTACTCCAATTGAAAAAAAAATTTGGCAGTTCAGATGCAGTCACATTCTCACCGGCGTAATGTGGCTTCCCTGTGTCTCTTCTACAAATACTTTCATGGCTTCTGCTCCGATGAACCTAGCTCACTGGTGCCTCCTATGTATAAATTTACTCGAGCTACTAGATTAGCAACTAGGTCCCATCCTTTTACAGTGAAACCAATAAAATAAGTAACTTCAACTTCTACTTTAATAGCTTCTTTTCTCGCACTTCCTGCCTGTAGAATTCCCTACCGTTACTTGCTTCTGCGACAGCTACAATCACTAAGAATTTAAATCTAAAGTCAATTGCCATCTCCTATCTCACTGACCCGCTTACTTTCTCTCATGCTCTTTTCTCCGTCCATTCCACTCTCGTCACACCAATAATCTCATCCTTATCTTACCCAATTCTTGACATCCCCAGTCCCTTTTTCTAATCACTTTTCTCCTCTGTAATCCCCTGTGCACCAGTAGCAGTAAATCTGCCTTGCTTGGGACGAAATGATTAAAAAAAAAAACGCAAATTAGTATTTACAAGAGTAATATCATATTCTAACTCTGCTTGTTTCTCCGTGAGTTAGTACGCGTATTATTCTCCGCCATTGTTTCAAATAAATAATGGACCCTTCCATGTTGGTTACGTGGAAAAACTGGAAAAAAATACTTGTCAAAGACGCTGTTTGCTTTTAACGAGAAAAAGAAAGCGTGCATAAAAAGTCAGCTGGGGGTACCTCGACTTGGTGCAATGGTTAGCAAGTTTTCCTTACTATATCAATTGTGTCTGAATAGATAGTTCGATCCTCACTGGGTGCCTCACACTTTTGTCCTTGCGCCACATATAAGCTACGCTTAGTAAATTACCATAATAAGAAATAAAGGAAAGATAGAGAAAGCGAAAATTATCTCATGCGCTTAACGTCTGCTACCGTGAAATGGAAAACATTGTCAATCTTTAATCTTTTCATATGTCCCGTCCTACTATTTTAAATAAGTAACCTAAATTTATGCTTTTTATTGTTATTGAAATTTTTCGATAAAGTTTTAAAATTCAAATATTTAACGATGCATTAGGATAATTTCCATGGGTATTTTTTAATCATGAAAATCTCAAGGATTTTATCCAATCGACAAATTAAGAATTATGACCCATCAGAAAATTAAAATAGGAAAACCGTGAAATTAAAAACTGTTAGTATTTATTTATTAAATTTATTTTTAAATACATGTAACACTTTAGCAAAAAGCATCGGCTACTCCCTAAATAAACCTGTAAGATAAATGTTTTATCAATATAAGAAAATATAACAACAGCTAGTAGAAAAACATTCATAAGTCATAGACAACATGAAAAAAATGGTTAAAAAAATATTAACGGTAAACATCAACCTTACGAATTGATGTGTCTTCCAAAAGTTCATAGCAAGTCAAACAAATAGCAACAAACTCGTATATTTATAACTGGTGATTTTTTCTTTCTGGTAGATAATGAGATAATTTTTTATTTGTATCGATAATTTTGCGAAATCCTAATCTGTATACTTGCTGCTATAATAAAGAAGATACGTGCCAAATTCCAGACACTGTCATATGCTTGTGCTGCCTTTGCAATATGGGCACTGAGAGTTTTTTTTCGAGCAATCTGGAGAGCATGAACAGAAGAGAAGAAACGGTGTGGAACCGCAAATCTCTTGCTAGACCTTCTCCTGCATCCGGTGCAAACAAATATATATATCTATACAATCTGGAATATATAAGAAAGTAAAAAACAGCCTATTCATAATTTTTTACAAACCGCAGAACAAGATCAGAAGAGAAGAAACTGCAGCATAGAAACACAACTTCCTTGCCAGTTCTTCGCCTGCACCTATTTTAAGAAAAAGAAATCTGACATTGAGCGGGTATTGTCCAGCGTCACACCTGTTGGATATTGAAGGTCCTATAACAAAAGTGAAATACCCACCATAATTTGTTCACAATACCAAGCCTTCACAAACACACACATACACACACACACACACACACACACACGCACTCATACATATATATATATATATATATATATATATATATCCGCAGTCAGATATGTTTTGCTGTATCACAGCTCATCAGTACGGTTAGACATCCGATTGCTTTTTAACCCAAGATTAAAACTTGACCGAAATGGCGTCAGTCGGCGATTCTACCTCTGGGCTATGGGCGCTCACAGAAGAAGGCAGACTTTTAGCGTGTGATGTATCATATGCCAATAACCAGAGTGCTCTAATTCATTACTGGATGAGCGATGCGTAGATGCTAGAGTAGCTATTGTTTTTTCAGTCTACCATTTTTCCAGAGTGCTCAATCAGGGTGTGAGAGCGTATATATATATATATATATATATATATATATATATATATATATAATCTAGAAGCCAGTTGTTTACGCAACCTTGGTTTCAACCTTTCGATATGTTCAGGCGTTTTATAATAACTCATTATCTAATGTTTTTATTACTTTCAAGCGTACAACAGGGATTTTTACGAACACACGACTGGAAGTTTAAAATAACTGAAATTATAAAATTAGGGAGAAGTTTTTAAAAACTTTCACCCGGGTTTGTATAAAATTTAAAATATATTTTCTGGTATGTTTACATCCGGACATCATCTGGATCTTCCATTTAGTAATTTTTTTTTGTTCTGGAAATAATATTATGGCTAACTTTTCTTCTTGGCAGACGTCACCACCGCTTTAATGTTTGGCTTTTCTTTACTATATTAAAAAATATTAAAAAACTGTATAATGGTCTAATTTAATTATGACCCAAACCTAGTTAACAATAATTATTAAATATATATATTATAATCATTTCACCTTAAGCAATGCAGGACCACCACTAGTGAGAGAAAAACAGGGTACAGGTGATGTCGAAGGAAAGGTAAGAGATGGATGGTAAGCAAGTAAATAGAAGATAGTAATTAACGTTGCAGTCAAACTATCAGGGACGGAAGCGAACGGAAGGAAGTTTCCCGAACAGAAAGTGCAAGAAAAGAAACTATTAAAGTAGAAGAGATGGTTAAATTAGACTATTTCGACGGTAAAAGGACGAAACCAAAATAAAGTGCAAGAAGCCCTGAACGTT